>ML110031.1:0-19281 GCA_003697995.1 Taxidea taxus jeffersonii | reverse complement strand
ATATATATATATACACATACATACACACACACAAAAATAAGGGTAAACACAATGAAGGGATGGAATATGATTGTAAAGATGAAAATTTTAAGTTTCTGAAAAAGGAATTGATAAGTTAGGAAGTTGGTTGAGAAAAGAGGAAAGAATATGATCAGGCTGGAGACTAGAACAAAGCCATGCATTAGATTTAGGGTATATTTATATTTTAATCTGTTCGAAGAACCAGTGTTCCAAAATTTTAACAAAAGAAAAACCTATACATATACAAAAAATAAGGTTAAGTACAGTGAAGGGATAGAATATGACTATAATAATGAAAATTTAAAATTTTTTAAAAGGTATTGATAAGATAAAATATTTTAAAAAGGTTAAAATAGTAAAGAGGAAAAGTTTTTAAAATAGAATAAGAAAAAAATAAAATAAAAAAAAATTTAACTTTGAAAGACTAAAGAATCATGGGAAAGAAGCCATGAATTCTATGTGTTTCATTTCTGTAGCTCTGGAGTTCCTCAGTTCTCATTGATTGATAAAATTGGTCTTGGCTGAATGTTCTTGCTGATCTTCTCTTGGAGAGGGTTGTTGTCATGATTCTCAAATATCTTTGCCTGAGGCAGAATTGCACTGCCCTTGCCAGGGACTGGGCTAAGCAATCTACTTGGGTTTGCTCTTCAAGCTTTTTTCCCTGAGTGCATTCTGTACTGCTTTGAAGGACATGAATGAAAATGGTGGCCTCCCATTCTCCAGCCCCGGAGACCTGAGAGCTCAGGGCCCCACTCTTCAGTGTGCCCTTAAGGAAAGCAGTCAATCTCTCCCGTCTCCATGCTCTCCAGCCATGGTTTTTACTTAACCAGCCAGTGACCAAGTCTTTCTATCTCTGGTGCACGGTCCCATTTGGAGTCTCCAAACCCAGCAGGTTCCTGCCACGTGCTTCCACAGAGTTTCTCCCAGAGGAGGAAGGAAGGGGACTTGAGGGGTCTTGCAGTTGCCGAGAACCCCAGAATCCAGATGCAGCAAAATCCTGTAGCCCCTAGGAATTCTCATAGGCCCCTTTTCATATGGGTCTATGGCAAAGAGATGATGACATTTTTCTCTTTGGGCCTAGTTTCCCCCCACCTTGGCTAAGGAGGAAACTGAGATAATGGACCTGTTGTTGGCAGATTTGTGCCTTCTTCCATGAGACTCAGTATCCTGAGTTTGACAGGAGCTGTGTCAGAGGGCCTTTGCGCCTTTTGTGCTTCTTGTGCATGACTGGTGAGGAGGAGGTCGTCCACATCCTGGAGGAGGTGCATGTATTTGGGGGCCACTGGGTGCAGGGAGACGGCTACCTTGTTGATGGCCCACAGGTCTTGGGCTGGTCAATGTCCCCTCCTGGCTTCATAACTGGCATAACCGGGGTATCCCTGGCCAACTGGCACTCGATCAGGGTACCTCCTTCTTTAAGTCTGGCCAGATGTTCTCGAATACCAATCTTAACGTTTTGTCAGAGGGGATATTGCCTTTGCCTCTGGGGTTTGGCTCCCGGGATCAGTTAGCAATGACAAGGGCCAGATTCTGGGCGAGTCCAGGTGGGTTGTCCTTAGCCCATACTGTAGGTGAGCCTGAACTCCAGCAGGCCATTTGGCTGGGCCTGGGCACAGAATAGCCTCCATTTTTTCTTGGTGTGATAATCACTAGTACCAGAGACCCCATCTCCTTTTGCCCTGGGTTTAATCAGAAGCTGGTATGCCTGCTGGGCTCAAACTTAACCTGAGCTCCAAGCCTAGCGAGTACATCTCAGCCCAGGAGGAGGGTGGGGCAGTCAGGTAGATAAAGGAATTCATGTAGGACCTTGTGGTGGCCAACTTTACACGGATGAGCCTGTCAATGGGCTATTGTACATCCCATGTCCCAGTGGCCCCAAGGATGGTTGTAGTCCTTTTGCTGAAAGGGGCTGTTGAGGAGGTAACAACAGAGTGCTCAGCCCCAATATGAACCATGAAGGTCACTGGTTGGCCCCCTATTTTTATTCTGACCATGGGCTCATGGGGGCCAAGAAGAAGAGAGCTCAGTCCCCTTCTGTCTGAGTCTATTTCCACGAAGGCTATAAAGTCCTCTTTTGGGCGGTTTTTCCTTGTAGCAGCTGGGCTTTTGAGTCTTTCCCTGGTTGGGACATACTTTTTTAATGCCCCTTTGCTTTACAGTAGGCACATTGATCCCTGGCCAAGGGGGTTCCCCCTTTTGGTGGTTGGGGCCTCTCCACCTTATAGACCTGCCAACAGGGTCGCTCTGAAAACTCTACCAGAATGAACAGGTGGACTCATGTGTCCAGCTGAGGGGGTCAGTGGTGGAGAAATTTTGATATTACATCATGGAACGGCTGGATTGGACTGTCCTGTTTTCATTTTGCCCCTCGAGTTCTTGCTTTCCTTGTTCCAGCATTTGGAGGGCACTTGGCCTGGCCTGGGACACAGCCTGGCTGCTGACCCCAGAAAAAGTGGATCCTCTAGACCTGGGGTGCTGGGGGACCGATGGCAATGCAGTGTCGGGAACTGGAGGGGGCCCTGTGTAGACGGCCTTCGGGCTGCGTTTGGAGGGGGCAGGATCAGTTTAGCCTTGGGATTTCCGGCTAGGATCTGTGGAGGCGGGGGCTTCTGTCAGTCTTTTTGGGCCGCTTGGATGAGGCCGTTGGGACCCTGGCCTGTCCCTGCCTATTGCAAGCAGATCGCACCCAGTGGGGAGTGTCTGGGCAATTCCTAGCCGGGAGTCAATGTACGGAACTTGGTCGGGGTGTCCTGGTTCTGCTGTTACAACTTGTCACACCCGACAAACCGTTGGGACATCCAGTGTCCCTTCTGAAGGCCAGCCGACATGAAAGGTGGGCCCTTCTAACTCACTCAGGGTTCTCAGTTTGCCGGGATGCATCTTAACTCCCTAGTCTTCTGAAAACCCCTTCCTGAAATGTTGACCATACAGTCTAGGACCGTAGGTTTCTCTGCCCCGATCCCATCGTGATGTCCCGGTGTGCGGTGACACAGAGACAGACAAAGGGTGGCTGCCCCTCCAGAGGACAGACCGCCTGTCCGCCCTCCCGGAGGAGACTTGGGGCCTCTTGGCAGTAGCGAGTCCGTATAAACCCCGGACTGGCGCCCCGAAGGGCTCGCCATAGACCCTGCGAGGTCACCAGGGAAACTGGTCGGGGCCCGCTCAGACGCCGTAGTCTCAAGCCCGTGGAGCCACCAAATCAGGCCACCTGACGAGCCAGGTCAACGGCAGGTCCCCTCACGCAGTCACTCCGAAGTCACTACAGTCCCTCCCCCGGGAGGCCCTGACCTGTGAATCCCTTTGGGAAGTTCCTTTCTGTCCTCCCTTCCGGGGATTTCTGACCTGAGGGAGCTCCCTCCCTGGGAAGTCCTGCCTGGGAGACCTGGGAGGTCTCCTGGAGGTGATCAGCCTCCCCTTCCACCCGGACGGCTGGGTCTGACCCGTCCCGGGGCCCCAGGCCTTACTGGATCCGACGTCGGGACCGGGTCCTCCCCTGCCAAGTCTGCTTGAGTCCACTGGGAACAGCGGAGCGGGGCTGTCCGAGGCGAGCAGGTGGGAGACTATCACAGACTAGACGGGCCACGCCTTTTCCGTTAGGACCCTCGTTCCATCGTCGTCATTGCCCCAAAACCGGGGCAACAATGGGCCAGTGCGGTTGGGTTTCCCGGTCAGGGAGCCAATTGTACGGAAGGCGGACCGGACCCTGGCCAAAAAACCCGAGCGGCCTCGGAGACCTTGGAGGACCAGAGGTTTATTTCACGCTAGCGGGCCCAGAAGAGAGTAATCGCTCACGGTCTGAGCCCTGGCAAGGGGTTATTTTATACCTGTTTACTTCCATCTCTGTGCCACTCTTGTGGTTGCTGCCAGCAAGGCAGGGGAAAGTCTGTAGTGGCCCCCGGGGCCGGGACTGGGATTCCCTTGCTGGATCGGTCAGCCACTCAGAACACAGATTTTCCTTATCTTGTGTTGGTACATCTTGAACCTTTCAGCCACAGGCACACATGACGAAGCAGGCTGATGTGAGAGTTTAAGGTCTCGTGGGGACTGGAATGAAGACGTGACCCACACCCCACCTACAGGCCCTCCGATGCCCTCTGCAAGCACTGGGCTCGTGCACCCAGATAAAATCGTTCTGCAAGAGGGGACGCCTGGGTGGCTCAGTTGGTTAAGCGGCTGCCTTCGGCTCAGGTCATGATCCCAGCGTCCTGGGATCGAGTCCCGCATCGGGCTCCTTGCTCGGCAGGGAGCCTGCTTCTCCCTCTGCCTCTGCCTGCCTCTCTGTCTGCCTGTGCTCGCTCTCTCTCTCTAACAAATAAATAAATAAAATCTTAAAAAAAAAATTTGTTCTGCAAGACGTATGCGGTCTTAGGAATAACAATAGGCACCATACAAATGTTTGGACTGCTCCACAAACATGTGTCCCCAGTATGGCTTTTATTACTTCAATTTTTGACATCAGAGGAACTAATTAAGAGTCTGGTGCCGTCCAGCTACTTTTCAGAGGGACAGGTCATGGGAGCCATTTCCCCCACAGTCTAAGATCAGCTCTGAGAAGATGCTGTCCTTCCTCTCTGCATAAGAGGTCTCCTCTCGCTCTCTGATGACAGCGCACTTCGTAAGAAGCTAGAGTGCAGAGAGCTGGAATAATGGCATCTAGAGGGTCTTTCATCAAGGTCATGGTTAGCACTGGCTACCCGGGAGAGTAGGCTCTCTGTCAGGACAGCCTATGATGAGATAACGACCATTTTAAAGGAGGGGAGACACCCATGCGGACTGAGCCTTGCCCAGCAAATTGAGTGAACTGTCTTTTTAAGAAGTTTCCTTCTGGCAGGGGCGCCTGGGTGGCTCAGTGGGTTCAAGCCTCTGCCTTCGGCTCGGGTCATGATCTCAGGGTCCTGGGATCGAGCCCCGAGTCGGGCTCTTCTGCTCGGCGGGGAGCCTGCTTCCCCCTCTCTCTCTGCCTGCCTCTCTGCCTGCTTGTGATCTCTGTCTGCCAAATAAATAAATCTTTTAAAAAAAAGTTTCCTTCTGGTAAAAATGACCAATAGCCTTGGGTTTTCTGGGTGTGGGCTATGCTCGGGGCTGTGTGTCCTGCAGACTCTCCACGCTGCCTGGACAGACAAGTAGGGGAGACCTCCTCTGAGAGTGATTAGTTAACCTCTCTCTCTCGGTTTCTTCTTCTGCAGAATGTTCAAGGAGAGCCTGAGTTGGAGTCCCAGCTCTGTCTCTTCTTACTGATGTGACCTTAACTCCCCTGGGCTTCATTTTCCTCATCTCTAAAATGGGACAATAGTACAGCCTATGGTTCATGAGTGCTTATGAGGGCGGTTGGGTACAACTGAGAACAGTAATCTAGGTCAGGTGCTGGATATCTCTTTACTCACTTGGTGAGTATTTATTTTTAAAAAATATTTTATTTATTTATTTTACAGAGAGAAAGAGCGAGAGAAGGAACACAAGCAGGGGGAGTGAGAGGGGGGAAGCAGGCTTCCCACTGAGCAGGGAGCCTGATATGGTGCTCGATCCAGGACCCTGGGACCATGACCTGATCCGAAGGCAGATGCTTAATGACAGCCACCCAGGTGCCCCACTCGGTGAGTATTTGTTGAGTGATTACGTGAGGTCAGGACCGAGTGGTACAGAGGGTCACCCCACAGCCAGAGGCCCATGCCGTCCCGGAGGTTGTGTTCCAGTGGAGGAGAAACGAGCAGCTGAACACATAGAACAACATGCACTGAGAAAGTGCAAGGAGCAAAAACACTGCAGGCTAAAGGATAGCATTCCAGGGAGGCAGGGGTTATGCTTTTTAAATTGGGGGGGAGGGCTCGGGAAATGATGCTGAAGGCCTTGCTGAGATGGGGACATCTGAGCAGAGACCTGAGGGACAGAGGAAACAAGTCATAGGGCTATCCAGCAGACGAGCCGCCCAGCTAGAGGGAACAGTATTTGGCCCTTAGTAAGTGCTCAATTAAATCGTAGCTTAAAATAAAGGAGAAGTTCTGTGAATTGATGGCATTTAGTCTGTCCTAAAGGTGGAATTCTTGTCATGATGATAAAATCATGAGAAGAACATTGATATCTGGAGTCCCCCTTCAGGAAGGGATGAAATCTTTCTTTTCTGGACCATTTACCCTACCTCTTTGAAGTCCTTAGGGGTGTTTTCATATGAAAAGTCAGATGCCCATCACGGCCTGGCAAAATGTACAGTGGAAACGGGAAATCACTCTTCTCTTTCATGTGTCCATCATGCAAGCCCTTCATGAGACATCAGTAAGCTCAGTGGGGAAAGAGGCAGTAAGAGAGATGACCAGAAGGGAGGCTTGTTGAGGTCTCCAGGGTAGATACCCAAGTGGCAGGAAAGCAGGCTCAGAGGAAGACAGTGGACTCTGCCTGGCGCTCTCCTTACTAAATCATACCTTTGCTCATTAAACTCCTCTTTCTTCCCTTTGCTCAACAGTTACTGTCTCAATCCTAAGACCAGGTCTCAGTGGAACAGAGATGAGTGAGACATTCCGACTCCCAAGGAGCTCATAGTCTGGTGGAAAACAAAGGCTCGGGGACATGATTTGCAGATTTGCAAGTGGCTTGGCAGAGGGCGGCGCAAACAGTTCAGCCGCGGAATCGTGGAGGGAACGTTTCCACCAGGGCCTTAAGTATGAGTCTCATTTCACAGGAAAAGAAAGGATTGGGACCGGGAAGCCATCACAGGTACAGGGCACTGCAGAAGCCGTGCTTAGGCGGGGGAACAGGAGCACTGGGTATGGTAGTTGCCATGGAGGAGGTGGGAGGGCTAGTTCGGGGACGGATTTAAAAACCCTTATGTGCTGCGTGGAGGCTTTGGGAATCTGTCACGGAGGCAACAGGGAACCATGAGAAAGATTTTATTGACTCTCTGCCATCTCCTTTTGGAATCATTCTCCCCCATTCAATAATGATGTTTTCCAAGACTGGAGAAGGGGCTGGCTCTGCCTGGTCCCCAGGTGTGACTTAAGCCAGACCCTGAGAGTACTTCCTCTCCTCGGCCACAGCGACTGGCTCCTCAGCGGCCGCGTGACCTGCTCTGGATGGAGCTCTGAGGAAAAGCTGTGTTCTGTGCAGTTGTTGAATGTGGTTCAGGCTGAGCTGTAAGCAGCCATGATAATATCACATGAAAAGAGACGCTTGAAGGCAAAATGTTGGAGGACAGAGGAGGTGAAGGAGAGAGGACTGAAAGAAAGCAAACTTACTGGTTAATCAGCTCCCAGATGCAGCCCTACCTTAAGCCGGTCGCCCTTTTGGAACTTTCAGTTACGTGACCCCGTGAATTCTCTTTAATCCCTAATTTTCTGTTGGAGCTGTGCTGTCTGTGCTTCTGCCTAAGAAAGTGATTGGTTAATGCACGGGGTCACAAGTAGTTTGTTAGTAAGACGATGATGTCAGCCTCCCTTGTTAGCACGACTCTAGATGCACAGTGAATCCTAAATTGATATGGGAGTAAACCAGTGTATGGGCGGCCCCTTGTCGGGAGACCTCAGGAGACCACAAAATCAAATATAAGTATATCCCATGCAATGATCTGTTAAATCTGATGGTCCTAGATGACAGTGATGAGAAGTAGCAGAATTCTGGACACACTTTCTTTTAAATTACACACGGTGGGGGCGCCTGTGTGGCTCAGTGGGTTAAGCCTCTGCCTTCGGCTCAGGTCATGATCCCAGGGGTCTGGGATCGAGCCCCGAATCAGGCTCTCTGCTCAGCGGGGAGTCTGCTTCTCCCTCTCCCTCTGCCTCTCCCCACCGCTCATTCTCTCACTCAAATAAAATCATAAAAATCTTTTTTTTTTTTTTTTTTAAAGAAACGAGGTTGAAAAGCAACCATTAGTATAGAAGGGAAATTGGGAGACTGGGCCTTGGGGAGGTGTTGCTGGGCTAGATGGGCTAGACCAGAATTCACTGAATGCTGCCCAAAAGTTTAGAAGCATGAATACGTGATTGCTCAAAAGACATTAACTATTACTATTGTCAATATTTCTCCGTAACTTTTAGAGATGTTTATGTTAACAGAAGTTGTTCAAAGTCGGGCTGGTATTTAATAGGACTCGTGTCAACCCCATGCTTTGGGGGAAGAGCATCTCTAGGAAGTGACACCTAAGCTCCCTGAAATCTGAGAATCGCCTGGAGGAATCGGTAACTTCGCTAACCTTAGTGGTGCTGGAAAGACACCAGATCTAAAGATGTGTGATGAGATATAGCTTTTTATGATGGTTAAGGGATAGCTGTGGGAGGGAATGAGAAAATGCCCCGTAATATGAAAAATAAGAACGCCTGCATGTCCTCAGTCACTTAAGCATCTACCTTCTGCTCGGGTCATGATCCCAGGGCTCTGGGATCAAGCCGCACATCCTACTTCTCCCTCTCCTTCTTCTGCCCCTGCCCCTACCCTCCCACACCCCATTCATGCTCTCTCTCAAATAAATAAATAAATAAATAAATGCTTAAGAAAGAGGGGTGCCTGGGAGGCTCAGTTATTAAGGATTTGTCTTCCGATCTGGTCATGATCCCAGGGTTCTGGGATTGAGCCCCGCATTGGGCTCCCTGCTCTGTGGGAAGCCTGCTTCTCCCTCTCCCACTCCCCCTGCTTGTGTTCCCTCTCTTGCTGTCTTTCTCTCTGCCAAATAAATAAAACCTTAGAAGGAACGACGGAATGGAGGAAGGGGGGGTGTAGGGAAGAAGGAAGGGAGGAAAAAGAAAAAGAGGGCAGGGTCCACATTTGTCTAAGGTCAATTCTGCCCTGTTAATGTAGGTTTGATATACCCTTGGCTGATAACCATGATTCTAGTTAACATCATGAGGCCATAATGATATCCCCAGATACTGTCCACTCATTGATGAATTGTCTTTCTTGTCCTATGGATCCCAAGGGACTTATAAATTAGAATACCTTAATATGCAAAAAAAAATTAGGCAAAATTACAGAGTGCCTCAAGGTCAACCATGACAACCAGATGCTTGGAGGCAGGCAGTTACATGGCTGCATGATTCTCCAGATCAACAAGGCCGACCAAGTGCCAGGCTCCTTTTATCAGTCCTGCTCTGACATCCTAAGGGCTGGCTGTGTTTGTTGACTTGTGGTCACAACATGGCTGCCACAGTTCTGAATCGGTCCTCCTTTTTTTTTTTAAAGATTTTATTTATTTATTTGAGAGAGAGAGAATGAGAGAGAGAGCATGAGCAGTGGGAGGGTCAGAGGGAGAAGCAGACTCCCCGCCGAGCAGGGAGCCCGATGCGGGACTCGATCCTGGGACTGCAGGATCATGACCTGAGCTGAAGGCAGTCGCCTACCAACTGAGCCACCCAGGTGTCCCTCGGTCCTCCTTTTTGCACAGCATTCAGAAGTAGTAAAAATGGATTCCTATCCTCTTATCATTGGCCACTTTTTTAAAAAAATCCTTACAGATTATGTTTCTCAAGAGCCTTGGGCTGACCACTGCTCAGACCCCACTGACCTTTAGAGGGTTGCAAGTCTCCTGGCAGTGGGGAATTAAATGAGCATAAATTGCTTACACTGGTCACGGTTCATTCCCTGGGGTTGGCGAAGAGGTCCATTTTCTATGAACATACTGCCACTTCTTGCCAGAATAAGTGGGGTTCTATTAGGAAGGAAAAGGGGAATAGATAGGCTCTCAACAGTATCTGTCGTAGGAATTATGGCCACTAGTGATATAGGTGTGGGGGCCAGCGTATGACTTGTTAGATCATGAGAATGGATGAAACCATCCAGAAGATCCACATAATGAGAAACAGACCAGGCAACCTCCACCATTGATTACAACTATAAGAGAGAGAGAAAGGAGGAGGAGTCTGTGAAGCAGAGCTAGGGAGAGATCAAAGGTGGGCATAGAATCAGAGAGAAACACAATATGGAAGATAAAGCAGGAGGGCTTCACAGAGGAGGGTGGCAGCCAACAGAGTTAAGGGCTAACAAGAGACCAAGTTGGTGACAGCTGAAGATGGCCTCTGTATCTGATGGCTACAGCAGAACAGCTGACCTCAGCAAGCCCTTCCTTAGACTTACAGGAGCCAATGCCAGGATCCAGGGGTATAAGAAGAGGACAGTAATTGGGAGAATATAGAGAAGGTTGAATCTACTTCCCAAAACTTGAGTTATGAAGGCATGGTGGGGGGTGATTTGGTTCTTATATGATATGTTCACGGGCGAGACAAAGTTTTTTCCCCTTAAATTAATATTGGGATGATCAGCATTGGACTGACATTAAAGACAGTGAAGGGGGGGAATAAATGAGTAAAACACAGGATCCCAGAAGCTAAGAGTTAGGGAACCCAGGCAAGTATAGGAACTAATGAGACATGAGTGGAAGAATGAGGGATTCATACCATAGTGAGCAATTTTTTATAGGCTGTTTATTCTTTTTTATTTTATTTTTTTCAGTGTTCCAAGATTCATTGTTTATGCACCACACCCCATGCTCCATGCAATACGTGTCCTCCTTCATACCCACCACCAGGCCCTCCTAAACCCCTCCCCACGTCCCCTCCAAAACCCTCAAATTGTTTCTCAGAGTCCACAGTTGCTCATGGTTCTTCTCCCCCTCCAGTTTCCCCCAATTCACTTCTCCTGTCCTTCACCCAATGTCCTTTGCTATTCTTTATGCTCCACAAGTGAAACCATATGATAATTGATTCTCTCTACTTGACTTATTTCACTCAGCATAATCTCCTCCAGCCCCGTCCATGTTGATACAAATGTTGGGTGTTCATCCTTTCTGATGGAGGCATAATACTCCATTGTATATATGGACCACATCTTCTTCTTCTTTATCTATTCGTCTGTTGAAGGGCATCTTGGGTCTTTCCACAGTTTGGCGACTGTGGCCATTGCTGCTGTGAACATTGGGGTATAGATGGCCCTTCTTTTCCCTACCTCTGTATATTTGGGGTAAATATCCAGCAGTGCAATTGCAGGGTTATAGGGAAGCTCTATTTTTAGTTTCTTAAGGAATCTCCACTCTGTTTTCCACTGTGGCTGCACCAAGTTGCATTCCCATCAACAATGTATGAGGGTTCCCCTTTCTCCACATCCTCGCCAACACTTGTTGTTTACTGTCTTGTTAATTTTGGCCATTCTAACTGTGGAAGGTGGTATCTCAATGTGGTTCAGTTTGAATCTCCCTGATGGCTAGTGATGATGAACATTTTTTCATGTGTCTCTTAGCTATTTGTATGTCTTCTTTGGAGAAGTGTATATTCATGTCTTCTGCACATTTTGATGATTTTTTGATCCGCTTTCTGGCTGTTGAGTTTGAGGACTTGTTTATAGATCTTGGAGATCAGCCCTTTGTCTGTACTTTCATTTGGGAATATCCTCTCCCATTGTGTGGGTTGCCTCTTTGTTTTGTTGACTGTTTCCTTTGCGGTGCAGAAGCTTCTGATCTTGATGAAGTCCCAAAAGTTCATTTTCGCTTTTGTTTCCTTTGCCTTTGGAGACATGTCTTGAAAGAACTTGCTGTGGCCGATGTTAAAGATGTCTATGTTCTCCTCTAGGATTTTGATAAATTCCTGCCTCATGTTGAGGTCTTTCATCCATTTTGAGTTTATCTTTGTGAATGGTGTGAGAGAATGGTCGAGTTTCATTCTTCTACATATAGCTGTCCAATTTTACCAGCACCATCTATTGAACAGACTGTCTTTTTTCCACGGATATTTTTTCCTGCTTTGTTGAAGATTATTTGACCATAGAGTTGCGGGTCCATATCTGGGCTCTCTACTCTGTTCCATTGGTGTATGTGTCTGTTTTTGTGCCAGTACCATGCTGTCTTGGAGATCACAGCTTTGTAGTAAAGCTTGAAATCAGGCAATGAGATGCCCCCAGCTTTGTTTTTCCTTTTGAACATTTCCTTAGCGATTCGGGTTTTTTCTGGTTACATGCAAATTTTAGGATTTTGTTCCACACTTTGAAAAATGTCAGTGAACTTTGACGGGGATGGCATTGAACGTATAGATTGCTCTGGGCAGCATAGACATTTTAACAGTGTTTATTTTTCGATCCATGAGCATGGAATATTTTTCCATCTTTTTGTGTCTTCCATTTCTTTCATGAGTGTTCAGATCCTTTACCTCTTTGGTTAGGTTTATTCCCAGGTGTCTTGTGGTTCTTGGTGCTATAGTAAATGGAATCGATTCTCTAATTTCCCTTTCTGTATTTTCATTGTTAGTGTATAAGAAAGCAACTGATTTCTGTGCATTGATTTTGTATCCTGCCACATTACTGAATTGCTGTATGAGTTCTAGTAGTTTGGGGGTGGAGTCCTTTGGGTTTTCCATATAAACTATCATGTCATCTGCAAAGAGAGAGAGTTTGACTTCATCGCCAATCTGAATACATTTATTTCTCTTTGTTGTCAGATTGCTGTTGCTGGGACTTCTAATACTATGTTAAACAACAGTGACAAGAGTGGGCATCCTTGGCATGTTCCTGATCTTGGTGGGAAGGCTGTCAGCTTTCCCCCATTTTGAGGATGATATTCGCTGTGGGTTTTTCATAGATAGATTTTATGAAGTTGAGGAATGTTCCCTCTATCTCTATACACTGAAGAGTTTTAATCAGGAATGGATGCCGGATTTTGTCAAATGCTTTTCTGCATCAATTGAGAGGACCATATGGTTCTTCTCTCTTGTCTTACTGATTTGTTCTGTCACATTGATTGATTTGCGAATGTTGAACCATCCTTGCAGCCCAGGGATGAATCCCACCTGGTCATGGTGGATAATCTTTTTAATGCACTGTTGGATCCTATTAGCTAGGATCTTGATGAGAATCTTGATGTCCATATTTATCAGGGATATTGGTCTGAAATTCTCCTTTTTGATGGGTCTTGGTCTGGTTTGGGGGTCAAGGTAATGCTGGCTTTATAGAAAGAGTCTAGAAGTTTCCATTCTGTTTTTATTTTATTTTATTTTTTTTTAAAGATTTTATTTATTTGACAGACAGACAGATCACAAGTAGGCAGAGAGGCAGGCAGAGAGAGAGTGGAGGAAGCAGGCTTCCTGCCGAGCAGAGAGCCTGATGCGGGGCTCGATCCCAGGACCCTGGGACCATGACCTGAGCCGAAAGCAGAGGCTTTAACCCACTGAGCCACCCAGGCACCCCCTGTTTTTATTTTTTGAAACAGCTTCAGAAGAATAGGTATTATTTCTTTTTTGAGTGTTTGGTAGGATTCCCCAGGGAATCCGTCAGGTCCTGAACTCTGGTTTTGGGGGAGGTTTTTGATCACTGCTTCAATCTCATTACTAGATATTGGTCTATTCAGGTTGACAGTTTCTTCCTGTTTCAGTCTTGGGAGTTTATAGGTTTCTAAGAATGCATCCATTTCATCTAGGTTGCTTAACTTATTGGCATATAACTGTTGATAATAATTTCTGATGATTGTTTCTGTTTCCTTGGTGTTCTCTCCCCTTTCATTCATAATTTTAATAATTTGGGTCCTCTCTCATTTCTTTTGGTTTCGTTTGGCCAGTGGTTTATCGATCTTATTAATCCTTTCAAAGAACCAGCATCTAGTTTTGTTGACATATTCTACTGTAACTCTAGTTTCTAACTCATTGATTTCTGCTCTGATTTTAATAATTTCCCTTCTTGTGCATGGGGTTGACTTAATTTGTTGTTGATTTTCCAGTTCTTTAAGGTGTAAAGAGAGTTGGTGATTTTTCCTTTTTTTTTTTTTTTTTTTTTTGAGTGAGGCTTGGGTGACCATGTATTTCCCCCTTAGGACCACCTTTTCCATATCCCATAGCTTTGGGACTGAAGTGTCTTCATTCTCATTGGTTTTCATGAATTGTTTAAATTCTTCTTTGATTTCCTGGTTGATTTAAACATTCTTGAGCAGGATGGTCCTTAGCTTCCAAGTGTTTGAATTCCTTCCAAACTTTTCTTCGTGGTTGAGCTCCAGTTTCAAAGCATTGTGGTCTGATACTATGCAGGGAATAATCTCAGTCTTTTGGTATCAGTTGAGCCCTGATTTGCAACCCAGTATGTGGTCTGTTCTGGAGAAGGTTCCATGTGCACTTGAGAATGAGTATTCTGTTGTTTTAGGGTGGCGTGTTCTGTATATAGCTACAAGGTCCATCTGGTCCAATGTGTCATTTAAAGCTCTTGTTTCTTTGTTGATTTTCTGCTTTGATGATCTGTCTGTTGCTGAGAGTGGTGTGTTAAGATCCCCTACAACTGATGTATTCATATCAATATGACTCTCTATTTTGATTAACAGTTGATTTACATAGTTGGTGTTCCCATGTTGGGGGCATAAATAGTTATAATTGTTAGATATTCTTGGTGGGTGGACACTTTAAGAATAATGTAGTGTCCTTCTATATCTCTGGCTACAGCCTTTAGCTTAAAATCTAATTTGTCTGATATGAGAATTGCTACCCCAGCTTTCTTTTGAGACCTGTTGTCATGAGCGATGCTTCTCCATCCCTTCAGTTTGAGTCTGGATGTATCTTTAGGTTCCACATGAGTCTCTTGTAGACAACATATGGATGGGTCCTGTTGTTTTATCCAGTCTGCAACCCTGTGCTTTTTTATGGGAACATTTAGGCCATTCATGTTGAGAGTGATTATTGAAGGATAAGATTTTATTGTCATCATGTTGTCTGTGAAGTCTTTGTTTCTATAGGTTGTCTCTGTAAATTTCTGTTCTACATCACTCTTGAGTTCTTTCTTCTTTTATAAAACTCCCCCTTAATATTTCTTGTAGTGCCAGCTTGGGGGTCATATAATCTTTTAAACTTTGCCAGTCTTGGAAGCTCTTTATCTCTCCATCCATTCTGAAAGTCAGCCTTGCTGGATAAAGTATTCTTGGCTGCATGTTCTTTTCATTTAGTGCTCTGAATATGTCTTGCCAGCCCTTTCTGGCTTGCCAGCTTTCTGTGGACAGGTCTGACATTATTCTGATGGTCCTCCGTCTGTACGTAAGGAATCTCTCCCCCCTAGCTGCCTTTAAGACTCTCTGAAATTAGGACTCATGAATTTCACAATCCATGCCTGGATGTCTTTCTAGCCTCATTGAGCTTGGTGGGTGTCCTCTCTGCCTCTAGGACATGTACCCTGGTTCCATTCCTCATATTAGGGAAATTCTTTTCTAGGATTTGCTCAACTATATCTTCTAGTCCTCTTTCTCTCTCCACCCCCCTCAGGGATCCTAATAATCCTGACATTGGAACGTTTTATGGCATCATTTATTTCCCTAATTCTGTTTTCATGTTTTCTAAGATGTTTGTTCCAGGACTCCTTTTGATCCTTATTTTCTATCAGTTTGTCTTCTAGATTACTAATTTGATATTCTGCCTCATTTACTCTAGCTTTTAGAGTATTTGGATTAGATTGGATCTCATTGATAGCATTTTTAAGTTCTGCCAGATCAGCTCTCACTTCCATCCTTCGAGATTCTCTGTTGCTACTAATGGTCTTTTCCAAACTAGCCATTGCCTGGATAATTGTTACTCTGAATTCCATTTCTGACATATTTTTTATATCTATATCCAACAGTTCTGTGGCAGAGGTCACAGTCTCTGGATTTTTCCTCTGTTGGGTGTTCCTCCTCCTAGTCATTTTGGTGAGAGGTGGTTGAGGGGATGTGTAGCTGGATGTATCAACCATGATCCAGGCAAGATGCATCCTGGAAAGTTTTAGAGCAATTGGAAGTCACCCCCAAAAAGAAGAGAGAGAAAAAGAAAAAACAAAAAACCCAGCCAAAATTAGCCCCCAAAGTAAGATTTATAAGGTACAAAAACAAACAAACAAAAAGACTGACAAAGGTAAAAAAAAGGAAAAGAAAACCCCTGTCCAAATAAAACCCAAGAATAAGATTTATATAGTACAAAAACAAATACACAGAAACACTGATAGAAGACTGAGATGGGAAGGTGGTTATAAACCCTCGATGTGGGTGAAGAAGGTTATTTCAGTTCTTCCTGGGCGTATCTTGTTATCCTTGCTAAAGGATTCAACTTTCCAGAGATACAGGGAAATTAAAACTAGTTTATATAGAGAGGTAGTATTGAATAGGAAAAAAGGACTACCTGGAAGCTTATATCTATACATGAATTTTAAAAAAAGAAAGAAAAAGAAAGGTATATGTATGAAAAAAGTTCAAGTTAAAAAGTTATTATGGAATATGTTGTATTAGACATCTACTTGTAATGGTAAGTAGGTTAAAAAAAATAAAAGAACAAGATTTGTGAAAATAAATTTAAAAAATAAAAGTTGTATCTATGAAATATACAAGTTTGGGGCAATAGCGGGAGCTTAATATATTGTTTTCCCCTGACGTTGGGGTTTTACAGTTTCATGGGGACCCTGTGGTTGTTGTCTTCTTGTTCTTTTGGCTTGTCTTCTGGGGGAGGGGCCTGCCGTGTTGTTTTTCGGTCAATCTTGCTTGGGCTGAGTGTCCTGCCCCCTATCAAGTGGCTGGGCTCTGTGGAAACTGGTTTTTCAGGCTTTTGTTCTCTGGAGGTTTTTGATTTTTGGAGGCTTTTTGCGCCTTTTTGGAGGGTCAGAGCAAAGCAAACTGTCAGTACCCAGAGAGAAGCCCCAGTCTGCTCCCTTCTGAGTGGTCCAGAACACAGAGACTCTTCCTCTGCAAACTCTGCTGAACACGGCAACCTCCCACAGGCAGTGCACACCCCCAGCCACCATCTCAGTGGTCGCCTGAGTCTCCCCCTTGTCTCTGCATCCCCATGCCACTAAAACTGTGAGCAATACTGTTCCAGGTGAGCTGGATCCTGGCGGCTGCCATTGCTGGGACTGCTGTCTGGAGCCCACGCCAGGTGCGCTCAGCCCCTGTGGCAGTGCAGGCCACGGAAGGCTCCGGGCACAGGGACCGATGACTGGAGCCCCCAACGGGCTCTCTCATGTGTGGGTGGGCGCTGGCTGGGTCCGCCCTGGGACCCTGGGCCTGGGTCCATGCCTGTGGTCGTCCAGTCCCACCACTTGCCCCTTAAGACCTTTTGTTCTTTTTGAGCACTGTTAACCAGTCACCAAGCTAATGCTGGTCCGCGAGCACAGGGCACTTTCGTATTGGGGCATTACTTTTCAGTGGGTCACTTCTGGTGGCCCCCTCCCCCTTCTGTTTATCCTCTGATATCAGTCCAGGCACTCCCACTCCACTGTACCTCTCCACTGATGATCTTCTGCCCCCGCAGAGATCCAGAAGTATGTAATCTTACATCTCAGGCTGATTTCATGGGTGTTCAAAGTGTTCTGGGAGATATTTAGCTCAATTCAGGGGACCGGTTGAAACAGGGTCTCCTATTCCTCTGCCATCTTCCATAGTGAGCTATTTTTAAAATTTATAATAATGGTAATAATAGTAAGCCCACTGAGCTCTTTCTTTGCCACTCCCCCTTTTAAAGTTCCCACCAGCCCTCAAACTATCCCTTGATGTGGGTGCTATCACTGTCTTCACCCGAGGAAGGAAGGAACGCAAGTCCAGTGAGAGGCAGGGAGAGAGAGTGAGAGAGAGAACTTGACTTTCTTCGGAAAGCCACCTCCCCTGACCACAAGAGCAATGTGGGTGGGAGGAGACTGTGGGTAGGGCGCAGAGCTTGGAAGAAGTGAAGTCTCTGAAACAAATCCAAGGGGCCTGGGAAAAAGAGCTGCCTGGGGACAAATAAAAGGAATGAATAGCAGAACTGAGGGCCTCGCTGAAGTTAGAAACCAGAAATTTATAGAGAACCCAATCTGCCTTCCCTGCTGAGAGCAGCAAAGGAGAATAAATGGCTGATGGGATTCATCCTGGCTCAGAGACTGGTCTGTGAGCCTATGATTTAGACTCAGCCCTCCGATGTGCTGCCTGTGGTGTAAACAGTTCCCATTCTGTTTTTGTGCTTTTTTCCCCCTCTCTGCAGGATGGCCAGGCTAATGAAAGCCCTTATTTCCAAAGCCCAGCCATGCCCCCCCAGCATTCCCAGGAGCCTATCCTGTCCCCTGGGACCCTGGATAAGCACTCCCACTGGGATCAAAATGAAGCAGTCTTTTCTGTCAGTGATGGACAAGAGGGAATCTCCTGCTCCATCAGAAAATCTTGCCTTGGATCTCAGAAAGCCACAGTGGAATCTGCAGCCATCATCTTTCTCCTTGGGATAGAAGGAACCAAAGTGACCGCTGAAGATTGCTTGTTCGGTGAGTTAAGGGGAAAGAACACACACCCTTCGGTTTTTCTTGATACCATTTACGACAGTTTTGTTCGTTTGTGTATTATCTCAAGGCTGTTCCCATGATCTCAGAGACAAATTGGTGACAAATGCTCAGACCCTAAAGACATGTATATTTAGGGGGAAATATCCTTTCTTATAGAGATGTTGGTGTCATTGAGTTGCAAGCAAAGATGTGGAAGAGAGGGGAATTGGGGCTGCTTGAAATTGTTTGGGGCGGGGGAGACCAAGTCCCTCCATCCAGTGCAGAGCTGAGTGAAGGCTGAAGGCTGTGGTGTCCTATTCCAGCTTTGCCTCTGTGGACCCTCTATAGGGGCAGGCAGGACCTGAAGTCACAGGCTCTCAACCTTTTGAGAACCACAGCTGGTCATTTTCCTAACTTGGTTCCAGCTAAATTCTGCAATTCCAGTTCATTCCATTCCCCCTTTCCCCAGGATATTTTGTGTGTTTCTTCCAAGCAGGGAGAGGTTAAAAAAAAAGAAGTTAGAAATGTTCAAAAGCTTAATATCAACTCTTCTCTCAAGTTGAGGCATTAAGAATGGGAAGTGTTAACCCAGCGAGCTCTATGTGTCCCCATCCAGTCCTCCTGAAGCCCCACAGATATCACGACAGGGAGGTATGGGTCCACTCGGAGCCAGAAAGATGCTGTGATGGAGATCCTTCTGAGCCTCAAACACAATAGACTCTTCTAGCTCTAGTCTGCTCATGGCCACAAGGATGACCTCCCAACTGGTCTTTATGTTTCTATCTCAAAAGCATCCTTTTCCAATGGTCGAGAATGATGAATGGGATCTGAGCTATTCAGACTAACCTTTCCGGGCTTAGGGAAGAGATGATGAAAATACCTGTTGAAACCATGTTAAATGGGGTGATTCAGGGCAGGCTGTCCTGGCACCTGTCTCTCCCATGATCCCCAGCGCAGCAACCTGCCTTGTGGTTTTATTTCAGTCGTTACATTGCTGTAGAACTTTGGGAGAATCCCTCAAATTCCCAAACCTCCAGAGTCCCCAGCCATAAAATACGGTGATAAGACTTGTTGATTACCCCCGAC
>ML110030.1:27127-60510 GCA_003697995.1 Taxidea taxus jeffersonii | reverse complement strand
TTTTTTTTTTTTTTAACTGAAGTATATATTCAAAGTGCTAAAAGGAAAAAATCTACAGCCAAGAATACTCTTGCCAGCAAGGCTTTCATTCAGAATAGGAGAGACAGAGTTTCCCAAAAAAACAAAAGTTACATGAATTCATGATCAGGAGCAAAGCCAGCCCCATCCCGGTCACACTCGATGCCACTGGCCTGTGGGTTCCAAATCCACCATCCAGCCAACCTCCTGCCTGAGTCAGCGTGCACGGCCAGCCACCTACTCAATGCCAGGTCAGCACGACTTCACCTCAGATCAACGAGGACTCAAATTCCAGCCCCTGTGCTCAAGTTTGTGCACAAAAGCGGGCATAATTACAACAGCAGAATGAAGCAACCCAAACAGTGACAGTAATTTGGTGGACTAGATCATGGAGAAAAGGAGTATGCTAGGCTCAAACATCTCCAACAAGCATATCAAAGAACAATACATACAGCATGATTTCTGCTTACTCAAGGAAATAAAACCCGGGAAAAAGAAAACAAGACGAAACCAGAGAGGGAGCCAGACTCTTAATCAGAGGAAACAAACTGAGGGTTGCGGAAGGGCAGTGGGGTGGAGGGATGGGGTAACTGGGTGATGGGCAGTAAGGAGGGCACATAATGGAATGAGCACTGGGTATGATATGCAACTGATGAACCACTGAACTCTACCTCTGAAACTAAGAATATAATGTATGTTAACTAATTAAATTTTTTTAAAGTTTTTTTTGGTGGGGGGGGACAGAGAGAGAGATCACAAGGAGGCAGAGAAGCAGGCAGAGAGAGAGGCCGATCCTAGGCGGGGCTCCATCCTAGGACCCTGAGACCATGACCTGAGCCAAAGGCAGAGGCTTAACCCACTAAGCCACCCAGGCGCCCCTAATTAATTAAATTTAAATTAAAAAAAGAACTCCCCCCCCCAAAAAACTGAGGTATGAAACTCATTTACCATTAAGTTCACCATTTTAAAGTATATAATGAGTATTTTTCGTACATTCAGGTTTGGACAACCACTACCACTAGCGAACTGCAGAACATTTTCATCACCCCCCAAAAGAAACTGAATAACCATTATCAGTCACTCCTCCTTCCCCAACCCATTAAAAACCCTAAAAACCATTGATCTACTTTCTGTTTCTAGGGGTTTACCTATTCCAGGCATTTCATATTAGTGGAATCCCACAACACGTGGCCTTCTGGGTCTGGCTTCTTTCAATGGGCATACTGTTTTCAAGGTTCGTCCACGCTGAAGTATAAATTAGCACTTCATTCCCTCTTATGGCTTAATAGTATTCCATGGAGAAGTAGTTCATTGTCACTGCCAGATATTGCTGCACTCCCTTCCCCTGCCTTCCCCTGCCTGAGGGACTGTGGGAACACCCTGGAACCTTTGTCAGATTCAGACACTGAATGCCGACAGTGAGCAGAGGCCCCTATTCATGCCAATGGAGGGGATCCACCTCGAAGTGAAGCCAGTAGGTCATAGCACAGGCATACGTTCAAATTTCCTAGATATTTCCAAATTATTTTCCAAAGAGGTTGAAGCACATCAACTTCCACCAGCAGCATAAGAGTGTTCCCACTTCCCCAGAGTCTAACCAGCACTTGGTAGTGTTAAGACTTTTCATCCTGCGCTTTCCAACAGGGAATCAGATAATCTCTTGGACAAAACTGCTCACTGCACTCAAGGGTATAGAATATATCAAATATTCTGGTTAGGAAACCACTTATGTTGCATCTTTTCCTTTTTTTTTTTTTAACTTTTTTTTTTTTTTAAGATTTTATTTATTTATTTGACAGAGATCACAAGCAGGCAGAGAGAGGAAAGGAAGCAGGCTCCCCGCCGAGCAGAGAACCCGATGCGGGGCTCGATCCCAGAACCCTGGGATCATGACCTGAGCTGAAGGCAGAGGCTTAACCCACTGAGCCACCCAGGCACCCCACATCTTTTGCTTTTAAACATTACTTCAGCCTGGTACCCAACATAGGTTGAAAAAATTTTTTCTAAATACAAGGTTCTTGAATTAATTCCACAAACACTGGGAATCCACAAAAGCCTTCATTATAAATATCAGTTCTCATTATATGGATTTAGATAAAGATGGCATAGAAAAATGGATTAAATGTGGACAGACCTACCAGACATAACCCCCAGATTCTCTTACTTATCCATGTCTCTTCAATAATGTATCCTACAAAAACAGTAGCCCAAATTCCCAAAGATATATATGCACATTTAGGGCAGCACTGTTTACAATAGCAAAAAAAGTTGAAATGATCAATATGTTCATTGACGGAGGGTAGTTTTTAAAAATTATAATTTCTTGCTATCTACTATTGGACTTCACTGAAAGGAAGATAATAAATTTCTAGACTGTTTAAGACAGTTTCAGCTGGGATTTTGTTAACTTGCCGCTCAACGGCCTCCCAGACTCCCCAGTTTTACAGTGGACCAGCTCTAGCTAGAGGAGGCAAATGCGGTCTGACTCTACACACAGAATACTCCAGAGCAACTGGCAACTTCCCTATCAGCTGCCCCCAAGAGAGAAGTCCCATGACGCTGCGTCTCAAGAGAAGAGGCTGACTAGGAACCCGGCAACTTTCACCAGAACTTGGTAAGGGGGCTGGGGACTTAGTCAACATTAAAAACAAATAGAGATGCTTTTATCCTCTCTCCCCATTCCTCCCGGAAAGAGAGTCCCTGGGGGACAGATCAGTAAAAGCTTTGCACAGTTTCCACCCTTCCCCCAAGTTGCTAACCAGGCCAGAGGAAGTAATGGGAATAAACCGCAGGCAAATTCGACATTTTCCTACAAGACCCAGCCGCAGCCAGCTTCAAGGTGCTGAGGTATGGGAGAAAATCCACACGCGCCACAGGGTAGGAAGAGGAAATGCTCCACTGGAACCCGCATTCAGGACCATGGGCCAGAGCCTGCCCAGGCCACGGTGAGGGTTTATGCCTGGAGCTTGTCAGCCACCAGAGGGAATGAACCAAGCTCACCCTACAAGTCATTGAAAGGGCTGATCGTGGATGAATCTTGAAACCATTATGCTAGCGAAAGAAGCCAATCACTAATGACCACATGGAACAGGCAAATCCAAAGGGTTAGAAAAGAAACTCATGGTTTCCAAGGGCTGGGGACCAACTGGAGGAGGGGGTTTGGAAGTGGTGGCTACGGCATTCTTGCTTTTAGGGGTAATGAAAATGTTCTGAAATTGACTCCGGTGATGGTTGCACAATCCTGTGAATACGCTAAAAGCCACTAAATTATACCTTTTAAACGGGTCAGTTGTATGGTATGAGAGTTATAATCCCAGTAAAGCTGTTCCCAAAAGGGAGGGGGTCTAACAGCACCAATGTGAGCTGTCTGCCACCAGCATCTAGGGAACTCAGGACACCAAGCTCCTACTGCTGCCTGAGATGTTACCATTAATACTGCTTCTATGCCACCAACTCTAGGAGTTTGTGCTACTTTTATTATCCCCATATTACAGGTGAAGAAACTGAGGCTCAGGAAGATTAAATAATTTTCCCAAAGTCACATGGCTTATAGGGGGCTCTGAGTCTCCTGTAACTACTGTACTACACCACACCCTAATCCAAGTCAGCCTGAGAGCCAAACAAATCTACCAGGATTGGCTCTGTATTGGGTAACACCCAATATCCCTAGCACCAGGGCTGGGAAGTTATTGGAGGATGATTATGGAAAATTCGTGTGCTCAGGCTGCCTTGCATGAGTCTGCCTGCTTCCCGGGGTCCACCTTGGCTGATGTTGGGGACACAAGGGTGGGGCAGAGATGGCCCTTTAAGATTATCAGGGACAGGGCACATGGGTGGCTCAGGGGGTTAAAGCCTCTGCCTTGGGCTCAGGTCATGATCCCGGGGTCCTGGGATCAAGTCCCGAATCCGGCTCTCTGCTCAGCAGGGAGCCTGCTTCCCCCTCTCTCTCTGCCTGCCTCTCTGCCTACTTGTGATCTCTGTCAAATAAACAAATGAAATCTTAAAAAAAAAAAAAATTACCAGGGACACTGGCCAGAACTATCGGTACCGAAGAGCTGGCTGGAGTCATCGAGCTGGCTGGGTACCAGGGGGCCCTCTCCCAGCAGCTCAGGGAACCAGAGTACTGAGCCCTGTGAGTAAATCCCAAATGCCCTACACAGCCTCACATCTGGGGCTCCAGATTCCGTGGGATTTCCCACCGTCCTGACATGAGCTCTCGTGGATGGGAGCAACCAGGCAATCCCAGCGGACCCGCTGCTCCTGTCTGCCAAGAACTTGCACTGATGAAATGTCCACCCTCTTCTCCTTCCAAGAATCTAGACCCTGCCCATTCCCGTTAGTGTGTCAATCGTGGAGCAGATAACACATGTCTGCACATCTGGACCTGTCACCTCACTGCCAACAACCAGGAGGGAGGTGGGCTCTTGGGGAATTAAATGTAGGTGTCCGTTTCCTAACCGGACTCCAATTTCTACAGTGCCCTCTCGGTGAGACACAGGGAGGTGACCTCAAGGACTTCTCTCACTTGCTCCATGCCCCTTCTCCATTCTTCCTGGCTTTTGTGAAGCCCCTCCTCCATCTTCACCCCACCACAGATCACAGCACCTCCACGCTGGAACTGGAACTCCGGCACGTCTAGCCCCGGGCGCCCCCCCTGCCAGCGGTCCAGCTCCGGAGCTTCTTCCTCCACTGGCTCCACTGAAGCTGGAAGCGACGTTTCCAGAGCACATTTCCCAGAGGACAGGAAGGCCCTTCCCACGGAGCGGGAGCCACCACAGAACCCCGCCTCACCCTTCCCCGATCAAGGAGGCAGAAGGTAGGACTTAAGAGGCTGGTCCACTCCCAGCTCTGCCACTTCCTGGTTGTGTCACCTTTGGGTAAGTGACTGACCCTTCCCGATCCCCGGAGTCCTGACCTATAAAATGGGAGTAACATGATGTTTCTTTTGCGAGAGAGGTGAGGTCTGTGGGAACCTGCCCGACAGAAGACCCACTAGAAAAAGGGAGGAAAGGTAGTTACTCTAAGTATATGTGAGGATCGAGGAGACAATTTCAGACCATCTGAGTATTCTAGCCTGGCCCAGGGGAGGCGCTCTCCAGGATGAAAGACAGGGTTCTTGTGGCCAATGACCTGGAATATGCCTGATAGACAATGACCCAACAGCCTGTACCACACACAAAACCTACCATACCCAAACACGCACACGTACACACACACACACACACACACGCATGCTCCTTTTCTCCCTTATAAGGATACCCGGTCTTGCCATAATTTCAAACATTGGCACAAGAAGTTTTAATGTTCATAATGTCCACATCCCTGCCAACTAGCCAGATTACAACAGATACAACCAGCCAGACACAGACAGGAATCTGACGACACACCCCAGAGTGTCTTGCTCCCATTTGTCCCCTTGCACCTGTGGCAGAAAGGCTGGCAGTCCCCTTCCTCCATCTTGTTTTTGCAGACCCTTACACTGCCTCTCCCAGCCTGACCTATATGGACAGAGACACTTGATTTCTGTTTATCCCTAAGTCCCTTGTTTGTTTCTTTCTCTCCTGGGGCAAGTCCATATAAGGTCAGATTCCCGTCTCCAAGGCCAAACTTCTCTCCATGGTGGTGTTCCCAATGACTGAGCTCCCTCTCTGAGAAGCCCCTCCAGAAGCTGTTGTATTGATAAATAGTCTTCAGCCCTGTCCACTCTGACTCACTCCAGAAACTGCCCTCTCGTTAGCTAAAAAGACCTACATCAAACAAGGACCTTTTCTGACTCCTCTATCACAAGAACCCCAGAAATCTCCAGAAAGACAGCATAGCCTGGGGGACTGAGCCTCAGATAGAGGTTTCCAGACCTAGCTCCCCCACTTGCTAGTGGGAGAAGTTTGCTATCATAGTTTGGGTTCATCCAGAAGCAGACTCTAAGACAAGGCCATAGGTGCAGACTGCCTGTTAGGGAGATGATTCCAGAAACCCCAGGTGAGGAAGTATGGAAAGCAACACCAGCACAGGATAAAGGCCAATAAAGGGTGTTAATGGGCGGGTTAGTGCTGTGGGCATCAGTCCCACTGGGGATCTTCAGATGTTCTGGCTGGAACTCACCTCAGAATCCTCCCAGTGAAGAGCAGGCAGGTACTCCTGTCCCCACCACTGGAGGGCAACCCCCTGGGAGGATAACTTGCCCCCACCCCTTCCCCCAGCCTTCCTCAGGTGCATCTGCTTAGGCAGGGTGAGCTTCTGTAGTGGCACGGGCTGGAGAAAGCCCTCTCATAATGAGGTAAGGAGGGGACAAGGCTGAGGTGGGGAGCTTTCAGGGTCCTGCAAACTGCAGGAATCAGCTGCAGGTGAACTCAGGGGAGCCCGGAGGATACCGACTGGGGCATCAACAGTGTCCTCCATACTGACAGAAGCTGTGAGCCTCTCTGAGCCTTCTCTCACCTGTGGAACACACAGGAGACCCATACTGCTTCCTGCAGGGCCCCTCAGAGACAGAAGTGAAGTTTTCAAGCTCAGCAAGCCATGACATTGCTGGTACCTGCAGAAGGTACCAGAGGCCACTCATCGTGGGAGAGATGCAGAAAAGAGTGTAATACAAGGCTCCCAACCCGCAAAGCCAGCCTGGACCGACCACCCTGCTGGTCCCCTTGCCAAG
Organism: Taxidea taxus jeffersonii; assembly: GCA_003697995.1. Classification (NCBI taxonomy): domain Eukaryota; kingdom Metazoa; phylum Chordata; class Mammalia; order Carnivora; family Mustelidae; genus Taxidea; species Taxidea taxus. The sequence continues at coordinate 53,840 of ML110030.1, read as the reverse complement.
CCTTGAAGCTGCTTCAGTAGCCACCATGGGGGGTGACTACTGGGTACCTTACATCATCTTGGGTTCTCATTCATGGCCCGACAAGGAGGGCACGGGCGCCGCTAGCTGGGAAGACTGAGCTGGGGGGTGAATCTCCTTGTTTGCAGACACTCAGTCTCCTGCTGGTCTGAATCCCCTCACTCCCCTTTCTCTAGAACGTGCCACAAGCTCCGTCCAGGATGCCTCGGTCACAAACACCTCGGGCCTCTCTTGGGATCTAAATACAGATCCAGCAGGCCCCGGGGGCTCTGGGCTGATGGGAAGCAGGTCCCACCTGCTGTGTTGGCTCAGGTAATGACAGATGGCTTAGGTGGCACTAACTCTCTCCAAAGCATGGTGAGAAGTGCTTTAACCATCATGGGCTCGTGTCATTCCCCCCAGCAAGGAGGAAGGCACTGTTACTAGCCCCATATTACAGAATAGGAAACCGAAGCAGAGAAGTTAAGGGACTTGCCCAAGACCTCACAGAAATCAATGGCAGAGCTAAAACTTGAACTTGGGCCATCTGGTTCTAAAGCTGCTGCTCTAAACTACTTTGCTACTTTCCTCTCAATGGTGCGGACTCATTCTCTTCGCTGCCTGTTAGCAGGTGACCTCCCCAGATGTTGGGAATGACACTGAAGCTGACCTCTCTCCCTGGACAAGAACGGACAAGGGCACCATGGAGAATACAGGACACCACACCACACCCAGATAGGACCTCTCTCTTAAAGGACTGGGCTCCTGGGGAGACAGGGCAAATGCTCCATCCTGAGTGTGAGTCTCTTTATGGGGGCTGGTGCGCTCACAGTGGCACCCAGCACTGTAGCCCAACAAAGTTGGGATTGAGTGTGTTTTGTCTTGTTTTGTTGGTTTTTTGTTTTGTTTTGTTTTGTTTTTTTGAGAATGATGACTTTCCGGTCTAGATGCTCCAATGGGGGTTTCTAGTATAATCTTTCCAAACAGGAGGATACATTCAAGAGAAAGCCAAAGATAACAAGAGTTTCCCAGAGCAGGGAGCCAGGGAAGCCAAAACAAGCTGGTCCGTGGGGAGGTTGTGGAGATCACATGGAAGAACATCTTGGGGCTCACACATGAACAGAGACAACGAGTCAACCCCAGCCTGACGGGGGGATCTGCCCACAGCTGGAGGCAGTCCTTGGCCACAGACACGGCCTTCTTTCCATTTCTTACATTACATCGGCAGAACCACTGCCAAGTAGAATAGAAATCCCAGCTCTCCGTTTTCATGCCTCCATCCTGCTTCAGAACCAGCTCTACCCCCAGTGTAGCCCCTTAAGTGTAAGTGGCGAATGCAGGCTGCAGACAAAGCCAAGCCACTCAGCCGAGCCGCAGAGAAGTCAGGTTAGAAGGAGAGTTGCCCTGACAGCTCTCGGATCTGCACACACGATGGATTCTTCTAGGCAATGTCCTGCCTTATCTGCCAGCAAGAGCTTATGCTTCTCCTCTCACCAAGCTCTTACTCTGTGCCTGGCATCCCTTTGAGGGCTTTACCTGTATTAATCCACTTACTCCTCACCACTAGCCTGAGGGACACTTTTATCATCCCTATTGTACAGATGAGAAAACTGAGGTGGGAAGAGCTTCAGCACCTCCCCCCAAGGTCACAAAGCTCCTGAGTGGCAAGGGCGAGATTCGAATCAGGCAGTCTGGCTTGGGTGACTGCCCCCCAGCTGCCTCCATAGCACTGGTCATTCCCCTCTGCCGCGATGACGACCACCACCTGTGTTACAGAGAAGGGAACAGAGGCACAGAGTTGACCAAGGTCACCCACTGAGCCAGAAGCTGCGCTGATGTCAGACTCAAGCTTGAGTCTGTGGCCACCAGGAGGCCCTGCCTCACTGCAGGGCAGGAAGGGACAGGGCCAGAGGGTGGCCAGCAGGCCAGCGATGCCTGGGAAGAGGGCATGCCAGGGCACACCAGCTGGCTAGCAAGGCAGGCTCTGCAGGGCAAAGCCAATGGTCCCCCAACGCCCCATGCCATTATATCCAGAAGGGGCAGGGCCAAGCGCGAGCCAGGAGCTGCTGACAGACTGGCAGCCGAGAGAGGTGATGTAGCCAACAGCTGCTGTTTATTTTGGGGCCCGGGAGGAGGGAACAGACTGGTTAGGACCCACTTCATTCCAACAATACACTCAACAGGGCAGGGTGGGGAGGGTGCCCCGTCCTAGCTAAAGCAACAGCCCAACCACCTGCTGGGCTTTGCAGAGAGTGGAATGGTCTAGGTGTCAGAAACATCTTGCCAGACACTCTAATCCGGCCTCCACCAACACACACAGTGTTCCCCACCACCCCTCCCTCCCCAGCCCCCTGTGCTGGACTTGTAAATGGCCCAGGAAGATAACAGCCACACAGCAAACCCACCCCCTACAGTGTCAGGTTCCAGGGACAAATGGTTTGTCCTGTCTTGGGAACAAAGAGGGGCCACTCCTGCTGGCCACCTATGGCTTTGGTTCCCTGTTTCTGACACTTGTTAACTCCATTCTTGCCGTGTAGAGGACACCCAATGCCAAAAGTCTTGTGGTAAGGTCTTCTCTAGATGGCCAACCTGGGCTGTGGCAAGGCGGATGGCAGGATTCCCTGAAAGGCCAGGAAGGAAGAGGTTTCCGGAAGGGCTCTGGAGCCCTGCTCTGCCTCTTCCTTAACCTCTGATCTTTGGCCTCCAGTTTCTTACTAGTCATGTGAGGAACACAGTAGTGCTTTGCTCCTTGGGTTTTTTGTAAGGATTAAATGAGTAAAGTGCCTAGGAGAATGGCTGGCACATGGGGTGCCTGGGGGCGCTCAGTCGGTTAAGCGTCCCACTCTTGGTTTCAGCTCAGGTCATGATCCCGGGGTCTTGGAAGGAGCCTGGCATCAGGTTCTACACTCAGCAGGGAGTCTGCTGTAGATTCTCTCCATCTCCCTCTGCCTTTCTGTCCCCTGCTCACACCCCCCACATAAAATAAAAAAATAAATAAAATCTTAAAAAAAAAAAAAGTAGCCGGCATACAGAGCTGCCATCATCATCGTCGTTGTCATCATCATTGTTCCCTGTCAGCCTGTGAACTGTGAGCCTGGAAGACAGTCTTCCGGGAGAGTACACACAGAGCTTAGGTTTCCAGGCTAGCCCACATCCAGGTGAACGGGAGACCTCTGGTTCTTGGTGCTATGATTCCACCTACTCCACGGATGAGAAAGGTTTTGGAGGACTAACCTGAGAATTTTAACATCATTTACAATATTAGGTCAATAGCAATAGATAAGGGCGCCTGGGTGGCTCAGTGGGTTAAAGCCTCTGCCTTTGGCTCCAGTCATGATCTCAGGGTCCTGGGATCGAGCCCCACATCAGGCTCTCTGCCCAGCAGGGAGCCTGTTTCTCCCCTCTCCCTCTCTCTCTCTGCTTGCCTCTCTGCCTACTTGTGATCTCTGTCTGTCAAATAAATAAATAAAATCTTAAAAAAAAAAAAAGGAATAGATATATCTTGAATTCCAGACAAGAAATTTCTACAGTTGTAAGTTAAAAGCTGTGGTTCTTTAAAAAAATAGGAGTGGGGTAGGAGGAAAGGGCTTTAACAGAATGAAGCCTCTGTCCGTGCATTTGTCCCATTGATCAAAGACCTACTGGGATCCAGACCTCTGCCAGCTGGGGGAGGAGGTGTTAAAGATGAAAGGATGCAGCGCCCGCTACCTTAGCAGGAGCAACCCCCCCACAGGTGCACCCCCCCCCCTCCCACCGCCCACCCCCCACCCTCCACGCCCCAGCCCCCACCCCCCTGGCTCCTAGCTGGAGGAACCGCCTTCAGCACGGTGCCTTGTGCACAGTAGGTACAAACTCAAGGCCAGTGAAACGCCCTAACATGTGCATGGCCTTTGGGGTCTTGGAGTTCCTGTCCATGACACTGCTGAGCTTCCCCAGAGAGGAAAACCCCAAAGAGAGTCCCCCAAGTGGCCTCTCTGCAGTTTCTTGGCCAGCCGCAATCTTCAGCAAGTCCCAAGCAAGTACTGTGCTCGTTGCCAGGAGGAATACAGGCCCCACTGGGCCTCTACCTGTCTGACCTCACTGAGCAGGGCTCTCCCCTCCCTGCTTCCACTTGGTGGCGGCGGTCTGTTCTCTGGGAAGGGCAGGTAGAGCCCCACCTCAGGGCTTTAGCACTGGCTGTTGTGTCTCCCTCAACAACTCCCCCCCCCCCAATACCTGCATGCCTCACTCCCTCATCTCCTTCCGACCTTACTCAAAAGTCACTGCACCGTGGGGATGGCCTGGCCTCCCCCAATGAACGAGCACGGCAACTCCCACTGCCACCATCTCCTGCCCCCTAACCCCACTTGGCTTTCTGGACAACGTTTATCCTCTAGCTAACATACTCCACAGTTGACCTAAAAGAGGTTTACTTATTATTTCCCTTCCCCTATCAGAATGGAAGCTCCCGAAGGGCAGGGGTTTTTATCTGCCCTGCTGTGCTCCCAGCGACTGGGACGCAATCAGCACTGAAATGCTGACTGGATTTCTGAGGCTCCCATCAAGCTCCATCCCTTGAGGAGCTTTTCCATCAATCAGGCACCCCAGACAGAGGCCTGCCACGAGGTGGCCAAACGAGGCCATTCTTGGTGAGTGTTACGTGAGTAGTAAAAATGACAAACATCATAAAAATTCACAGACAGGAAATACTGTAAGAGGACACGTGAGGGAAGGACACGCTTCTGGAAGGTGGCAGAAACCACAGCGCTTCCAACCACAGCGCTGTGGCCACAAAGCCATCATCCCCAAGGACAGGATGTAGAGCCCCCATCAGCTGGAACATCTGAAGGGCCAGGCCTTCAAAAGTGGCTCTGGATAGGAGTTCAAGGGGTATAAAAAACTGAGTCCCAAAATAGAAGCCAGACCTTGCCAGGGGTTCAATCTCAGCAGGGAGAGGTTTGTTATCTTATCCCAACCACCAGCTCCAACCATATCATGTGTTGATGGCAGGGCTCGGTGGGGAAGCTAGAGGGGGCGGAGGACCCAAGAGTTTAATCCCGACCCTTTCCATTTTATCTGGGGACGCATGTGATGTGCTCCCTAGCCCCCCAGCCTCGAAGTCCTCAGGAGATGAAGCCATGTATGAAGCCACATGTCCTCGGCCTCCCAAGGGAACGCACACTGTGCACACTGCCTCTGGGTCCACTGCCTTTCTTAAGGCCCAGGGCCAGGCATTCCATACCCTGGCAGAGCCATAGATCATGGCCATGACCCCCCTGGGTGCATGCAGCAGACAGCAAAGGAAATAGGCACAGAGAGGGCAGAGGAAGACCAAGGTCTTTGACACATATGGATGCTTCCAGCTGGGGGCAGGGCAGGAACAAAAACAGAATTCCCAAGTAGCTACCTGGTCCCTGGAGGCAATCCATCAAATCTCTGGGTGGGGGAGGTGGGGTGTGTGGCTGTGGGGCCCCCATCAGAGGTTTTATTGCTGCAGAGATCTGGATTCAAACCCTGGCTCTTGCCACTGACTGCTGTGTGAGAGAAGGCAAGAGTAACATCTCTCTGAGCCTTGTTATCCTTGTCTACAAAACAGGGCCAGGGCTCATGCTGGGTGTGGATTACGGATATAGTGGGCTAGAGGCCCTACCCCAGCGCCTGCACCTAGAAAGGGGTCCACTCACACACTTTCTGACTCAACTTCCCTACTGCCCCTGCCCGGGATCGACGATGTCCAGAAACCATGGGGAAACGAGGCTGCCCTTCTCTGGCTGCCAATGAGTGATGACTAAAGTAAATGATTAACCCTGGCTTGAACCAAAGTTCAGACATTGTTCTATGATAGACCTTAACTCTGATAGGATGTTTGCCACTCCGAGGGGACTCAGAGCCGCAGAAATCCCTGGGCGGTCCCCTCTGGAACCCCTGCCCTCCCTGCCAAGGGACTGTGACCCTTCCAGGTGCCAGGCACCATGCTGAGAGCTCTGTGAATCGATTCCAGCCCAGGAGACAGGATTCAGGGAAGAGTTTCGCTCTCTGGGAGTCCTGTTGCCAGCACCGTGCCAGGCCAGTGAGGCCGCCTTCTCTGTTGTTACAAAGAGAAATTCTCCCACACAGGCAAGGCCCTTAAAATAGCCCTTTGGGTCTGAGCCATCAGGAAACAGAATAAAGCTGGGTCGGAATGGGGCCTACCATGAAAGACTTTACAAAGCAGCCGCTTCAAACACCAGGGACAATCCCTTCGCGCTCAGAACCCTTAGGTGGGCAAAAGCAGCAAGGCAGGCTTTCTCAACAAAGAACGCTTTTGCACAGGAGGATAATACGTTGGGGCGGCAGAAGCCCCCGCGACCCCTGGGGCAGCCCTGGAGAGGGACCAAGTGTGTAAAGTACGGTGACGCCGTGAAGCAGGCCCAGGCCAGGGGCAGGAGATCCAACACACCAGGGCAACCTAAACTTTCTGCACCTCGGTTTCCCTATGAGTAATAGGGGGTTAAAAATGCGTGCTTTCGGGCTGGTGAGATTAGAAGTAAAATGCCTGGCAGTGCCTGGCATAAAACAGGAATTCAGTGTGTGGTAGCTGTAGGCTGATGATGTCCACGGATGAGACGACAAGGTCTCCTTTATTACCAAGTGAGAATGTTCCCAGAAAACCGAAACAGTGAGGGCTCTCCACCACGGACCACTAGGGATAGGCAAAAGCACCCACGGCCCACACCCACTCAACCCCATACCCCACCCGGTACCCCTGCAAGTTCACTAGACCCCACCCCTCTCTCTCCAAAGTTAAATGCGACCGATTTCTGCCAGGCTCCAGAGATCCCAGAGACAGACTGGAGGGCCCCCCACTGCGTAATTTATGCCGCACTGACACACACAGAGGAAGGGACTCTGTCCCCACCCCACCATGTCCCTCCACCCAGGCTTGGGGAGGGTGGCTTCCTCACCAGCCAAAGGGAAATGACAGCAAAGGGCCAGAGAAAGAGCCAAGTGGAGGGGCAGGACGCCCAGCTGTTTCCCCTTTGCTAACTCAGCGCCTGATGTCACTTCCTCCCCTCAGGTAACAGCGGGGGGAGATGTGACTGGAAATAGTTCTGTCTCTTCCCATTCACAAAAATGGCAGGCCTGGAAAGAACCAAAGTGGAGTTCCCAGAGGCGGTTTTCTAGAAGGTATCTCCAATGAGGGCCTAAGGTCAACCTAGTCCATGGGGCTATGAGGCTTCTCAGGGGAGGCAGCATGGCCGGGAAACCTTGTAAGAAAATGTCCTGAGGTCAGAGACAGCTCCCCTTCGTAAAGCATCCCTAGCCCCACGCGAGAAAGGAGGCTGATTGAGGCTCTCTTAGGACCCTTCCCAAGGCTTTTTTTTTTTTTTTCTGGACCAAGCCCTTCCCCAAGCAGCATTCACACTCACCCCCCACCTGCAAGATGGGCCAGAAAAGGAAGCAATCACCCTATTTTCTACATGGGCCACCAGAGATCTAGAAGAGGGAGGTGACGTGTGGAAGTTCTCACATCTGGAGAAGTCAACCAGCCAGTCCTCAGGTGGGATCTCCTGGGGGCCTGGTCTTCCCAGGTGATTAAGGGGCTGTGAGGGCTGTGGGGACAGGGCAGCTTTGGAGCCAGCGGGCCCCTTTCCATATACAGCTTATTAGTAGCCTGGTGTCTGGCAATGTATTGAAGCTCTCCGGGCCTCAGCATCCTGGCCAGTACGATGTGGATGCCAGCAGTAACAACACGCTTAGGGAGCCTCTTTTGAGAGTTTCCATGTAAAACTCTTAGCATGTAGAAAGCATTCAGAAAAGTTAGCTGTTACATTTATTATTACATCTCCCCTACAGAATCAGGCTTACTGAAATATCTGGGCGTGTGACAGGGGTTTAAATGAAGAGGTGGTTTGATTTAATAGTATTTAATACTAAAACCAGTTCAGAGAGATGTTGAAGTCAGAAGCAACATTAGTGTGAATGTTCAGGGTGACAACCTAGGCTCCCAGGAAGCTGTTTAGGACTAGCTCCCAGGCCCTACAAAGATAGGGGTTTCCTGGGGCAGCTGGCCGGCTTAGTCGGTGGAGTGAGAGATTCTTGATCTCAGGGTTGTGAGTTTGAGCCCCACATTAGGGGTAGAGTTCAACTGAAGAGAGAATCAATACAAAGAAAAGAAAAAGCTGAAAGTTATTTAAAAACAAAAAGTTTAGGGGTTTCCTCCCTCTTGCCCCTGGGGTGCTTCCATGGCCATGCTGGGGAATGCAGATGGAAATTAGCCCACGTGGCACACAGGGGCTGCACCAGGCCCACTGGCCAGGGCCCCCCACGGGTGACACCCGAAGCAGCCTGGCCCCGTGCTCCACGCTGCTCCCTCATCTCCTCCTCCTCCTCTACCCTTCCCCTCCCCAATATGTCTGGGGAGCAATCAATTTTTTTGAGGCAGCCTGACTCCTCTGAGTAAGAGCTATAAACAGAGAGGGCTGGGCTCTGGCCTGCCCATAGAGTCCCCAGTGCAGAACTAAAAGGGCTCCCATCCTTACCTCTTGTCCCAGCCACAGCTGCAAGAACCACACCAGCCCTGGGGCCCACCACAAGGATCCCACAGGGACAGAGGAGGATTCTCCTAAGGATTACTGTGTAGAGGTGTCTACACGATGAACTGAATCCCCTCCACTGGAATCTGAGGCTCTAAGGAGGCGGCTCTGACCTTCCTCCCCATCCTCCTCCCTGACATGGGCTTTGTCCACACTTCCCTTGATGGTCCACCTCCCACACCTTTGTTTTTCCCTTTCTTGGAATGCCCTTCCTTCCCCTCTTTTCCCACCTAAATCCTACTCCTTCCCAGCCATGTCCTAATTACTCCTCAAACCTCATTGTGAGCCTGCCTTCCCCAGCTCATCTTTCCTGAAAACGCCAGTTCACAAAGAGCATTCCCTCTCCTGAAAAGCTTTAGGACTTAATTATTATTAGAGCAAATACCTATGTTGTGCTTCACACACACTGGGTACTGTTCTAAGCTCTTCACCTTTATTAACTCACTCAATTATCACCACAACCCTATGAGCTCGGTCCTAGTTTCCCCAGTTTTTGCTTGAGGAACCCGAGCTCTGGAGAAAGGGGTAGCTTGGGCTAGGTCCCATGGTAGCCAGTGGCGGAGACAGCTTCCAGACCAGGGACAGCAGAGGCCATGTGCTCTCCCACAACACAGCCTTCCAGATGTGCATGTCACCCTCTCAGAAGGAACTACCCATGTGCCATTATTTTCATCCCCCTCTCTCTCAGACCCAGCCCTGATGGGGGAAGAGAGCCACAAGCTACAGACTTCCGTGGCAGGGACCAGGGTAAGAATGGCAGCCTTGCCAATTACTCTGAGAGTCACAGAAACACTCTGAGCCTCAGTTTTGGCATCTGCCAAATGGGGATGAAAGCAGCTCCCTACCTCTCATGGTGGCTGTGTAGCTCAAACAGAAAGCCACCCGAAAGGTAACCCTCTACACTGCTGGGCACATAGGACGTGCCTCACATACTGATTCTTCCCCTTCTCTCCTCACTGAGCATCCTGATACCCTCGAGACGCCTAGAGGTTTCTCAGGAGTGTGAAAGGGGCCTTCCTGTGCTTTGCCCTCCCGCCCTCCTATGCGCATGTCCAGGCCCTCAACCTCCCCATTCCCCTGCTTTCCTGTAACTGACCCCAGCACAGGCAGCAGCAGCCTGGCCCCGGTGAGGAGTCACATCAGCTCTGGGAATCACCTCCTGAAATGCTGATCACCCTAATGGACGCTTCCATTATTTTTGGCAATCGCCAAGGCAGAGAACACCTCTGGCCCTGGCTCAGAACCCTGAGCTCCACCTCATCTCCCACACACACCCCTTGGCCTTCCTGTTCCCTGGATCCCTGTCCTGAACCATTATCCCTTTCCTGGATTCTCAGAACTCAAGAGGAGTAAGTGTGACTACTGCATGTATAACTCTATTATTTGTTTGATTTTGTTTAATTAAGAGGCAAAAGGGAACAGAATTGCCTCTTTGACTTTTTTTCTGGCCGAGAACTGGTCTGGTCGGTGACTCAGGCTGAGGAAATTAGAAGGCAATTTCCAGGGGACTGCTGTGCAATCCCAAAGTCCTAACACTCCTCTAATTCATGGCCTCCACTGGCCATTAACTCATGCTGGCCCCGGAATATCTCTTTGGAAAATGCAGCAGCTGGCGCTTATATTTCTGGAACTGGAATCCGTCTCCTATGACATCAAATAGGTTTATTTTTCGCTTTCCTTCACCTCCCCTCTGCATGCCACCACACACGGTGATTGCAATCCTGATCTGCCCCCCTCAAACCCTCACTCAGCTCCCCAAAGGGTCGTGATACACGGCTGGTCATGCTCCCTGTTCCAACGGCCAGTAGGATGTGGTCGGCTGTTCCATGAGCAGGAAGCTTTGTCAGACCTGTGAATCACCCCTGGATCACTTGCCTTCTTGGAAGGAGAAGAAACTGTTCTTATGTGTGTGTGTAAGAGAGAGGGAGGGAGAGACAGAGAAAGAGAGAAAAAGAGAGCAGGCAGGAGCGCTAACCCACATATGGCACTGACCTTGGGGCTAGCATCCTATTGTGACCTTGCCTTCACTGGACCACCTCTTTACTCCTCTCCCTCAACCCATGCCCCTTCCCTTCTCCTGCCCAGCTTATCAGGCAGCCACCACTAGACCGGCTCCAGGAAGCCCTCCAGGTCTGAACAGCTGTTCCTTGGTCATCTGTTGCTCTTGTGTGTTGGGTGTTTTCATGAGGCATGTCGCCCAATTTCCCAACCCACTCTGAGCAGCTGGTCCTTCTTTTTTGCCTCAGCCTTTCCTATTCTCTCAGCTTCACCTGCTGGGTCCTAAGTGAACTCTAGTGTTCCAGTGATCACCAGACAGAAGGGACACCGGGTGGAAACAAGTATACACTGAGTGTGCATGATAAGGCCCAGGTACTAGTAGAACACTTTACCCCAATTTATCTCAAATCAACTTTCCAAAAGTCCTGTGAGGTTACGAGTGACGAAACTGAGGCCCAGAGTGGCTGGCCCCAGGTGGCACAGCCAGGAAGAGCCAGAGGTGGGATTCGAACCCTGATCTGCCGCACAATACTCATTTGGGAATGGAACTGGCCCCATCAAGGCCCCTTCTGCAGCTTCACGTCCTTCTCCCCCATAATGCTTGGATCCACACTCTAAGGGCTTAGAGAAAAACTGAAGGGCAGAGAAATTAATTGGTCTGGAGCCAATTCCTAAAAATGTTCTCCCAGGACCAAGACCAAATGTGTGATGATTCAAACACACAGGAGAATGTATTATTTCCAGGTGTTGATCCTTAATTCATCACCTCCCACATCAGCAGGGACCAGCTATCAGCCTGAACCTGCCCCATTCTCCCTGCTTCACGGAGCTCGCCTTCCGTTGCCTTCAAAAATTCACCTCTGTTGCGTGAGCTCAACGTCCCATACAGAGAGACGGTCCTTCCTGATACCCTGCACTGCTCTCGTGCAGACAGGCAAGCCCAAGCCTGGTCTCCCCACCCTGACTCAGTTGATGAAAGGGCCCCATTTTAGGTTCATTTCCCCCTTGCAAGGCAAGCTAACCTGAGTTTACGAAGATCTGCTTTGTCCTAACTGGGAGATCCTGGGCAATCTCCAGCCTCTCCAAATTCCCCCATCTGTCCACCAAGAACCTACCCCAGGTTAGGGTGCCTTAGGGTACATTCGAAGAACTACAGGAATCACATGAAATCACACACGTTAAACATGGGGCACCACCAATGGTTAACTACTAACACTGGCTATTATTTGCATTCCCTAAAGAGTCCTGTAAAGGATCCAGAACATTCATGACTGATACTTGCCTGAAATAAACAATCAGGAAAGGAAACCACTGTAAAAGCACAATGGTTCCCAAATCCAAACAAATCTTCTATTTGTTCTAGAGAAATGAGGTTCTCTCCACCACCAGAGGACTTGACATATGCCTACACATGCACGTGAATGCAAAGAATTATGGTAAACCTGCACAAGCAGCCTCATGGAAGACTTTCTAATGCATCCAGCAGGTCAGGACCATTTGAAAGATAAGTAGCCTGAGGCCAAAGCCACTTTGCCTAAGGTCTCCCTGTGGTGGGGGTGGCGGGCAACTCGAAAAAGCTAAGAGAGGAACCCAACTCCATGCCAGGCAGCTGGGCCTAAGCAGCAGCTGCCCACTTTCCCCAAACCCCAACCAAGCAGGGGCTTGGCACAGAGGAAGGAAGCAAGGGCTGACAGCACCATCCGAATGATAGAAGCCACTTGCCCTTTCATAAACAGACCTTTGGTGCTGAGGCAGCTCCTCCTCGTCCTGGAGACAAACACGCCCTTTGCTGGATGTCCTCAGAAAAAGTCTTCCCAGTGTTCTGGAGCCAGCAGAGCCCCTCCTGCCTGGGCCCCAGGCCTCTCATCAGCCAGCCCCAGCTAACGTGCACATCCCATAAAACCTCTCTGCTTTGCAATTTGCCAAACCACAGACGGAGAGTTCACCGTCAGTGGAGGCGGGGGGGAGGGGGCATGCTTTCTCCAGTGCAGAGAGCTTCCAGAACATCTGTAACTTGGGCACAGGTATCCCGCCAGCCACCCACGCCAGAGTACCTTACCCAGAACACTTGACCTTCTGGTGTGTGGTGTCCACTGTGCAAGGGCCAAGAGAGGTACAGGCTCCCCCAGCCTGCTCCTCCTGCCTCTATGCGCCCTGCTGACCCTTTCTATTAGGGGGCCCCCTGAACTTATATTATGCCCCACTGATGCCCCGAATAGGTAGGAACCTCTGACGGTCACAAGATATCCACCAGATCACCTAGTCAACTCCAACCAGACTTAGGGTACTTTGATGAACAAAACCCACACCACAGGCAAAATGCTAGGTAAACCCAGGTGCTATGAAGGGCTGTGTTGCAAGTGACTTTACAAACCCTTCTGGTTTTCAGCTTCCCCATCTGTGAAATGAGGGGGTTGAGGCTGAGGAGTCCCGCCAGCTCCATGTTCCACAACAGATCACACTCTCGCCTTTATTTGTTTGCCACAACCATGGTTTGGAGCTCTGCATGGCTCCGGGTGTTCAGTGACATCACTCCCTGCCCCAAACATAATGTCAATTCTTACATGAGAAACAGAGATGTCCTGGGAAGCACTGTCCAGAGAAAGGGAGGAAATGATCATTTCAAGAGAATGAGAGAGGACTTCTTTTGTGTTTTTCACATACAACAAATTATCAATCTTAAAACCCAAAATCTTTCTTTCTTTTTTGCCAAACCATTAATAGCTGCTTTTCCAAAAGTGCTTTCTTAGTCAAAGTCTCACCAATAATTAGAGCTACCATTCAGCAAGGGCTTGTTATATGCCAAGAACTGTGCTAAGTGCTTTTCATGGATGATCTCATTTAATTCTCCAGACAGCTCTATGAAATAGGTACTGTTAGCATCCTCACTTTAAGAATGAGGAACGTGGAATCCCCCAGAGGTTAAACGACCTGCCCAAAGTCACAAAGCTAGTTAGTGGCTGACCCAGGCTTTGAATAAGACCCTCAGCCTCAGAGCCCCAGAGCTAACCACCTTTCAGTAGTGTCTGTGGTGGGTCCCGAGTTGCTTTAGCAACATTTCTGGCTTGTTGCCAGCCCACCCTACCTTGTAATCTTGGACATCATTGGTCAGAGCTAAGATCTGAAATTTCCTCTAAAATCAAGAGCAGGGAGAAAGCACCTGCCTGGGTCTCAGAGCAGAGAGTGCCATCTGTTGAAAGTAGGGCCAGGCTTAACTGAGGACTAGAAAAGAGAACCCCTAAAACTTAGCCTGTGACATTTGAGAAAAAAGGTTAGGAAGGCCGACTTGATACTAAGTGCTGGGTTGTGCAAATGGACATCTGTACGTGGAGCAGGGTGACCACACAGTGCCCCAAGACCTCCAAAAAGGAGCTTTCTTGGAATGGTGGCTTTCTTGAAATGAAGATGCTTGCTTGCTGAGCCAGACAACACAAAAGGAAGAACTCTCCCATGGGCACCCACCGCTCTGTCTGGTCAGAAATCAGACCTCCTTAGTTTAATTCCTCTCCAAGCTAAGCCCAGGCCCATTTACTCCACTCCAAAACAAACAAACAAACAAATAAAACAAAAGACAAAAAAACAAACCCCAGGTTCAGACCTACTGGTGATAAAGACAGAAAGAGTAGCCTGAGGCTGACATTAGCACAAACCCCAGTCCTCTTCCAACAGGGAAATGAAAGGCATTTCTCAGAGATCAATGCTCAGTCTTGGGCAGCAAACTACAACCTGTTTTGTTTAAATTAATGCGTTGAGCATTCTAAATACTCCTTTAAGTGCCTCATTTGCAAATACATGCAGTCCTTCTGCTTTGGGGGCCTGGCTGTCCCTTCAGCCTCAAGTACCCGAGCACAGCGGTTCAGACAGGCATCCTCTGCCGTCAAGGACACCATGTTTACTTCCTAAGGTGCGAAGGAAGGGAAGACAGGACCGGCTGAGATGAAAGGCGGACCCGTCCCACAGACCCCGGGGCTCAGCTCCATCAACCTTAGCCCCTTCTCATTAATTGTGGGGAAGGAAGGGGGAGGGACAGCGGGCCGTTCCTTGGAGACCACAGCAAACAGTTGCCTCCTCGTGTCTGGAGACCGAGCATCACTTAAGAGGAAATGAACCCGGTTAAGGGTCACGTCCAGAGAAGGGATAAAAGGAAAAGCCACAGTTCTCCTCACACCGACTGACACAATGACTTTAAGAAGGAAACCAAAGCTCAGGGCTGAGGGTGGAGGTGGGGTAGGGGGCGGAGCGGCTTCCCTCGGCCCCGGGACCCAGGCCTAGGGAGGCAGAGCCCAGGGCAAACGTGGGAGGACAGCGCCAGGCTTCCTTCCCCCGAGCGAGCCTCTGAAAGCATCACGGTCCGGGTAAGCGTGAGCGACCCAAGCCCCCAGGGAGGGCCAGGGAGATGCTCTTTCCCAACCGAGCTTCTCAGCGAGGGTTTGACGAAAGCTCCGCCACCATCCATCAAAGCTCAGGCGGACAGATGACTTCACCGCTGTAACAGACAAGGGCAGCCACTTGCCAATTCCAATGCCAAAAAAAGAAAACGGGGGGCGGGGGGAGTGGAGAAAGGACAGAGAAGGCTTCCCTGCAGATCACAGCCCCGCCAAGAAACTCCACAGCCGAGGGCTGCCCTGTGGGCACTCAGCTCCGGGACTTCGCGGGTGGAGCGAGGGGCCCCCTGGGGGGGGCCCTCCGGGGGTCTCTAGGCAACCCCCCGCAGGGGTCGGTAGGGGCAGTACTCACGTAGTGCTTGGAGGGGTTCCTCCGCTTCTCCACGTCCACCACCGTGGCATCTTGCACGCAGTAGGCCAGCATCTTCCCCCCACAAAGCGAGCGGCGCCCTCCGGCGGCGTCACCTTCTCATCCCGGTCGGGCTCCCGCTTGTTCTCCCGCTTCCCGGTCCCGGAGCCACCCGCCACTCCGGCCCGGCACGCCGCTGCCCGGGCTCCCGGCGCCCACAGGTACAGCCCCGGGGCGGGGACGGTCCTGGAGGGCACGCGGGCCCCGTGCGCCCCGGGCGGCTCCCCGTGGGCCTGCCGCGCGCCCCTTCCCTCCTGCGCCGCCGCCGCCGCCGCTCTCCGCCTTGCCCGCCCGCTCTCTCCGCAGTCCGCCGCCCGGTGGGTCCGGCGGGAACTGGCGGAGCGGAGGAGGGGCGGGGGTGTGTCCCGCCGGCTAGGGGACGGGGCGGGGGCCCTGGAGCTTGCTGTCAGCGCGCTGGGGAGGGGCTGGCGGCGCCCCTTCGCCGCGCTCCGGCTCCGGGGGGCTCGGCGCTGGCTGAGGCTGTGGGCGCAGGAGGTGGAGGCAGGGCCGGGCGGGCAGGGAAGGGAAGGGAAGGGAGGGGAGGGGAGAGAGGGGAAGAGCGCGGGGAGGGGCTCCAGGCCCGGGGGAGGGGCTCGGGGCGACGGGGAGGGGGCTGCAGCCCGGCCCGCGAGACCAGGGCGCGCCGGCGCGCCCCCACCCCGCCCAGAGCGCAGCCCGCGGCCTGGCACCGCACTGGGCTACTTCGCTCCGCACAGAAACTCGAGGTGGCTTCGGAGGAAGGAGGGGCGGGGGGAAGTGAACCCAGCGCGCCCCCGTCCTGGCTTTCCGTCTTGGAGCAGATTTGTGCCTTTTTGTCCCCACCTTTACGTCCCCTTCCCACTCACATCCCCAGATCCTTGTAATGAAAAGTAGTTTATTACCCGCTGTGCCCTCCCAGGCTCCCCGAGGAGGAGACGGGAATGGGGAAAGGGCCGGCATTAAATCCTTCAAACCAGAGCCTCTTTTGATAAACCACCTGGCCCCCTGCGGGTCACAAAGGGTGAAATCTCCCCGGAAATGTGATTGATCCACTGCCTGAGTCGTCCATCGATCTGGGCCCGTGTAACTAACCTGTGACATCATCTACCAGCGAGGTTACAAGACTGCGTAACACCACTGCCTTAAACGCGGGCTCCACTGGGACCCTCCCCAGGCTGGCGTTTCCCACACAATGGTGGGAAAATCCACTAGGCTGGCCCTCCCCCCCTGCGCCCCTGTTCATCATTGGCCCCAGGCTCTGGATTTCTCACCATTTCTTTCTCTGGTCTGGAAAACTGACTTGTGGCCACTTGTCCATCCCAGGACTTGAAGCACAATTACTATTTAATTGAATTTACGGCACCCTCCCCGTCTATTACATCTATTCTTTTTTCATTCTAATTTCAAATATTTAAAGAGGTAGTATTTTCACAATTAATTCTATTGTTTCACAAACACAATAAAGCTTTGTGACCGTGGGCCAATGTGAAACATCTGAAATGGGGACAAAGAGTTTTATGACCTTATTGTATTAACAGTTTCTTCTCTGTACTGTCAGAACCCATGTACCCATCTAAGATTATTCACATATTTGCTTGGTACAGAGTACCCCGCTATTCCTCCATCCTTCTTGATAAAAGATGCTAGAACACCACTATCTAAATATTTAACCTTGAGCAAATCACTTAACTTAATCCCGCAAATATTAAAGTCACCTTAAGGTTCTCATTCGTCAAATGCAGATGCTGAACTAAATGGTCTTTTAAGATTCCTTCCTACATATACCCCAAACCCTGAGCAGTAGTTACTCCTGGGGGCATAGTTTTGAGTTCTTTGTTTTTCATAATTAGCTGATATGGATTTTGGCATTTCAAAAATAATGCGTCGACTAAACACCTTGTCTGTGCTAATTTATAAGATGTTAAGAGACAGAAAAGAGTGAGAAAATGCAATTAACGTTTGTGGAACTGAAAACTGAATCCAACTGACAAATGCTTATCCCTTCTCTCCAAGAGTAGGGAGTCCAGTTGAGAAACAGGGATATCGTTAAGTCTGTATCTAATAAAATGTGCATTAGGACTCCAGGAAACGGAGGCTTGGAGCAGTCCAGGGGAGCTTCCTGGAGAAGGCTGCTCCTGTGTTGGGCTGTGGAGCATGGGCAGAATTTGGAACACCTTGGAATACCCTGTCTCCTCTGAACTCTTCCAGGGTTCATTTGTGTATTCGTCCATAACAGACTTCATTTCCTCTGAAAGCACCTTATGACTAGGGACTAGCTATCAGCTATCTTATACCCCTTGGCACTCCTCTGATAGCCAAGCACAGTACCTTGTACATGGCAGTAGTTACCATATGAGAATCTGTTGAACAAATGATCAGGGGGAGAAGATGAAGTGAGGAGAAGTAACATGTGTAACCTGAAGCCCAAACCAGCTGGAGACCAGCAGCAAATGAGGAGGACAGTGTCCTCCACCTGCAAAGGTGAAGGAAGGGGGCAAGGCACAGGAGAAGGAAATCGAGAGAAAAATGAGTGTGGGACATCCAGGCAGTGAGTGATCTTGACATTGGGCACAGGACGTCTCTATCAGAGATGTTGGAAACCCTGGTGAGTGCTAGGGCAGGCACCCTGGGAGAAGGTGATTTGGCAGTGATGCTCAAGGATGGGAAGGAGGAGACAAGGTGTCACTGCTCTGAGAAAGACTTGTTCCCCATGGGGGTGGGAGGTACGCCTGGGATAGGCCCTCAGCACTGAGCTCCCCTCAAGGGGAGGGCTGGGACCTGGGAATCTGGGAGGGCGTGTAATGATGAATCAAAAAAGCCTGTGGGTTCACCGTAAAAGGATTCACAATGGCACCCAGCCAGTCTTCCTCTGTGGATCTCAAGGCATTCTGGAAGTGCTACGTAAGCCTGAGAAGCCCCTGGTGAGGAGAGCTGGTGTTCAGCTGTTAGAGGGAAAGACGAGTGGGAGGGTTGGCTTGTCCTGGGTCCCCTTTTGAGTCAGAGTAGTGGCTCACCTAAGAGGCACCAGTGGCTTCCTACTCACTTTCTTTCTTCTATACTAGGATCCACACTGAACATGACTCTTAGCACAAGGCAACTGGACTGAAGCCTCCATCCTCCTCCACTGTTCTAGAGACTTCGTGCTGGCTTACAAGGGGTTGGTCTTTTCCCAGCCCAAGAGACCCCAGACAACCTGACATCTCTTAAATTCAAGGTTTGTTTTTTTTTCTTTTGGTGAGCAGCAAAGCAAAATTGACTGAGTGGTAGTAAGGTTTATTGAGCGATAGTACAAAGCTCCCAAAGAGAGAGGGGACCCACAAGGCCTCCCTTAAATTCAGGGTCTTGACATACAACTTGAGTACTCTCAGCTTCCCCCTGTGCTCCTGAATTACCTCAACTAAAGAGAGCAACAGAATGGCAACATCCACCCCAACCCCATGGTGCCGAAGTCTCTGGGCATAATTAGTTAGACAGAAGTAATTTCGACCCGGGCAGCTGAGGAGGGTGGGGGGAGTGCAGATCTCTTCCCTCCTGGAGCCATTTGTTCAAGAGGCTGTGAGTGTAAAATGGTACAGCTCTCCCTTCTTGCTAGGGTCATTTGAACCTCACCCAGATCTCTTTCCTGAGAGTGCTTTAGGCATTTATTTCTGTTCAGCACAGTTTTCATGAGTGCCCGGCACTCTCTAGCAATGACTGAGACTGGCCAAAAGCCCCTGGAGAGGGAACTCTGTCTCTCCTATTCAGTACCCCAGGAGACCTGGCACAGAGCAGGTACAGTGGTCACTCTGTGTCGAAAACATCTGCTCCAGGAGCTGGTGCTGGAGAAGAGTAGGTAAACCCCCATTTTGCCCCTTCCATCTATGAACAGGGGATGACTTCAATCCAAGGACCTTGTGTGCGTTCAAATGATACAATATAATCATAAACGTGCCAATTAAAAGTTTAGGATAAATAAGGGAAAGAGGACTCAAAAGGAAGCTGCAGCCTGATGGGTACCTAAAAATCCGATTTTTCAAAAACAGATCATTGTAAGATGCTTAGAATAGAGAACCTTCCGGCTGGAAGGGATCCGAGAAGTTATTTATTCCTCTGGTTTTAGAGAGGAGCAAGCTGAGGCAGAGAGAAGCTAAGCAAGTCATCTGATGCCACAGAGTCAGGCAGTCCCTGGTCAGCAGCCTTTCTCTCCCCAGCCCACTGCTCCCCACTCCCCATGCTTAGGAGCCTATTCACGGGTAAGAAGAGTTTGAGAGCACACACAGCGCACTGACAAACACCGCAGACCCAGAACGTTGCTCTCTCTTGAACCCCGAGTCCCTCATTCCAATCCTCCATTCGCACAAGCGTCACATGACTACCTCCCCCGCCCCTCCCGCCCATCAAGGCAGGACATCTCTCAAGGGCAGGGACCCTGTGTGTCTCCCCGGAAATCCCATCAGTTCCCCAGACACAGAGACCACCCTGCTTCCTCTCCCATGCAGTCTTCAGGACTGCCCCGAAGAAACCAAATACAGGAAAGCACTGAAAACAGTTACATACTGAACAAAGGCATAGCACCACTCTCTCTCCTTTTCAGAACGTTTATGGCAATTGCTAACCACTCTTTCGGCTGTTAATCATACATTGCCCTGAGCCGGCTCCACTGCTATTGTATCGACATCTCTTATCGCTCTTTAACTTCGGGGTGCTTGGGTGGTGCTTTCCAAACCGGTCAGAAGCCTGGGAGGGTCTGGGAGGCTGTAAACACAGACTCTGGCACCATCCCCTCCCTCTCGGCCACCACCATAGCACCGGGCCACCTGTCACCCCACCCCCACCCCACATCCAACACAAGTGTCTATACGTTCCAGGTACTCAGGAAACAGTTGTCTTTTTCAGTTTCTGAGCTCTCAGCAGGTATCCGTAGGTGCTTTGATAAGTGATGTCTAAGAAGAGCTGAACAGAGGTCTGGAGCAGGACTTAACCCACCTGGTTTCTAGTCCTGCTCAACCGTAATCCAGCCTTGTGACACTGATGTCACTTCCCTTCTTTGGGTCTCTGATGATCTTTCTGGTCCCTTCCATGCCATAGGATGGTGGAAAACTACTATGTAATTTGAGGTATAGATGTACTCTTGCCTGGAGATGTGTAGGTTTGAGTGAGATTTGGGGCCCCCTCCTGGTCAAAGTGGTTTTAGCACCTTTAACTCCAGCAGCTGACCCCAAGGTATCCCTTGCAGCCCTCAGTTGACCTCAGGCCAGGCATGCATGACCTGCCAGTTTATAGACTGTGAGCATCCGGGGTGTTCCTGCTTCTCTCTCTCTCTCTCTTTCTTTTCATCCTTCTTTTTCTGTCCCTCTCTCTCTTTCAGATCAGCCGTAGTCATCTTGTGTTTGGGGAGTGTATTAAGGATAGTCAGTCTCTCCTGAATTTGGAATAGACAGTGAAGCCAGTTTCCATTTTCTCCAGAGAAAGGTAAATTGCTGGCCAGACTTCGCCTCTCTTTGGTTGCCACAGAATGGGATCGAGACGAGGTGCTGGAACTTCCCTATTCAGTCCCAGTCTTCAATAATCACAGCCATTATAACAGGCCCCTCCTGCTTGCCAAACCATCAGTTGGGAAAAACCACATCTCTCTGCCTCCCAACACAGTAAGAATATCAACACAATCTCAACAGGCTTCTTTACCTGGTGTCATTGACAGTCTCAGCCTCCCATCTTAGCCTTGACTCTAGCAATGGTTCTTAGGTAGCAGAATTTTTTGATAGAACTACCTTCAAGTTCTAGACTTATTAAATAACCAAGCCCCTGGAATACCAAAGGGAAATCTGATAACTTTCATGGCCAAGGAGGACAAGGACACAATTAGAGTTGCTGAGAGAAAAAAGTATCATTCTATAACTCCAGACATCTGGTCCCCAAATCAGTGCATTGTGTTTTAAGACTCTCAGGATGGGAGTGTGGACAGCTTCATACGTCTATCTCAGCTATTAAGAGGCCTTCAAGTGTACTCCTGCCTGGTAGGGGGTTACCAGCAACATCGTATATAAAAGATCAGTCTGCATAATTCCATTTAACCATAAGCCACCAAAGATTTTCTTTTTCAAAATCCCCTGGATTTTCCAGAAGCCAGCAAACCCTAAGTTGGCCACTGGATGGCAAAAAGAACAGGAAGAAAAAAAAAAATCCCTTGGGGAATTCAAAGGCAGTTTCTTTAAATAGACTAAAGCCACAAATAACCAAAAATGAGTCTGGTTTTGGTATGACCTTCTTTTATTTTTTTTCCTTTTTTCAGTTCTGTATTCAAAAATGTCATAGAAATTACTGATAAAGAAATCATTTCATTCTGTTTGAACCCATATGTCTATTTCAGGTGAAAGATTCCAGACTCTGAAAGTCAGGTCTGACTCCAGCTTACCTGCTGCCTTTTCTGTCCCAAGCAGAAGATATCCTCCTAGTTGATTCATTGCTTATCCCCATAGGCTAGAGCAGGCAGAGGAAGCTTTCCTGGTTTTCCCACCTAGGTGACTCTGGCGGGGATTTGGACTGCCAACAAGGTGTTGCCCTAGGCAGGTTACTATGATCACTTTGATGACTCTTACTGCTTACTATATGAATAGTGCATACCTTAGTTAAGACTGGTTTACAAGTACTAAAAATTGAGCTAGGCCAGTTAAAAAAAAAAGAAGAAGGGGCTTTATTTCCCATATATAGTGGTGTCTCCTTATCCACAGACATTGGGCATCTCAGTGGAACCAAGAAGTAGCAAATCTTTGAAAATGTGCTCATTTTCCCCATCCCTTATCTCTGCTGAGCACCATGTGCTCTGTTTTATTCTTCTCTATCTGCAGACTGTTTCTCTCTGCTTCTTCAGCCACCTAGCAAGAGCACCCTGTACCCAAGTATGTAGCAGTCCCCCAATTCCAAACACACCTGAGATCCACTGGCTGCTTCTTTAGTCCCCAGTTCCCAGGAAATGCAATCGCATTGGCCTAGCTTCAGTCACATGTCCACCCTGAGCCAGTCAATTATCGTGGGGTGCAGTTATGGATTATAAACATTTCTCTTGAGAGCCAACCCACCCTCAAAGAAAAAAGGCTGATGTGAGGGATCCACACACCCCCAATTGTTTACTACTAAATTGTTTACTTTTTTCAAGGACTTCATTTGTTTATTTATTGACTCAATGAATATTTAAGTTATCAACGGGTTACCCACTCTGCCAGGAACTGGGGCTACCTGTGGGGCAAACCAGACCTAAGTTCTTATGGTCAGAGAATTTTAGCACCTTTATGGAAGATCTACATTGTATGAAAAATCATACAGATAAGCGTAGAATTAAAATTGTGACAAATGTTATGAAGGCGAGGCAAACATACTAAAGTATGAATGGTTGTCATCTCTGGGGGTGGGACTGTAAAGTCTTAAATTTTAAAAATTAACTTATTTACTGGGGTGCCTGGGTGGCTCAGTGGGTTAAGCCTATGCCTTCGGCTCAGGTCATGATCTCAGGGTCCTGGGATCGAGCCCTGCATTGGGCTCTCTGCTCAGCAGGGAGCCTACTCCCCCCGCCCCCCGCCTGCCTCTCTGCCTACTTGTGGTCTCTCTCTGTCAAATAAATAAATAAAATCTTTTTAAAAATTAACTTATTTACTTATTTAAAAATTTAAAAATTCTATAGTGCACATGTCCTTCTGTCATAGTATTTTTTTTTAACACGCATTTTGAAAGGATCACTATGGTCCCCTGGTCAAGGGCCCAGTGGATGAAGGGGACAGCTAGAAATTCTGCAGTGCAGTACAACAGAGGACAATAGCTTGGAGTAGGATGATGATGTTGGGGTGAAGTGAAGGAAACTATTGGAGGTAGAGTGGCCTCTGTTTGGTGATGTTGGTCAGGGATGAGGGAAACAGAGGTGCTAAGGACAGTTGTAGGTTCTTGGACTGCACAACTAGGGGGATGGTGGTGGTATCCAGTTTTCTAACTTTTTTTTTTTTAGTCTGTAATATATGGGGACTGATCTAGTCAATATCAAAAATTCCCTTTAGCTTTCATCATTATCATCACCATCAATTTTTTAAAAAAGATTTTATTTATTTGAAAGAGAGAAAGAGCACAAGTATGGGGGGCAGAAAGAGAGGGAGAAGCAGACCCCCTTCTGAGCAGGAAGCCCAGTATAGGGCTGGATCCCAAGACTGTGGGATCATGACCTTAGCTGAGGGCAGATGCTAAACTGACTGAGCCACTGGGGTGCCCCTACAGTAATTTTTAAAAGATTTTATTTATTTGAAGAGAGAGTGTGTGAGTGGGGAGAGGGGCAAAGGGAGAGAGAATCTCAAGCAGACTCCGCACTGAGTGCGGAGCCCAACATGGGGCTCGATCTCCCCCTGAGATCATGACCTGAGCTGAAATTGAGTCGGTCACTTAACCAACTGAGCCATCCAGGTGCCCCTCTCAGCAATTATTTAGTAAGCTCCTACTGTGTGCTGTGCCAGGAATTGTGCTGAGTGAACACTGTGCTCATGTATTTACTCCACAAATGGGAATTTTTAAGATTTTATCCATCCATTGGACAGAGAGAGAGAAAGTCAGAGAGCAGAAGCCGGGAACAGCAGAGGGAGAGGGAAAAGCAGGCTGAACAAGGAGCCTGACATGGGGCTCCATCCCAGGATCTTGGGATCATGACCTGAGCTGAAGGCAGACATTCAACTGACTGAGCCACTCAGGTGCCTCAAAAAATGGGAATTTAGTGAAAACAATAATGTCCACCTTTGTGGAGTTCACAGTCTAGGTGGAAGAAACGATGAGTTAGACAAGAAAAAACCAAGACTTTGGGGCTCCTTCCAATCTCTATTTTTTAGATATTTGTTCAGCATTTATTTAATGAGGGCTGGGAGAAATAAATTTCTATTGCACATGCACTTCTTTCTCTATTATTATTATTATTATTATTATTCAAAGTAAGGTGTTATTACATGGATTGAAAACAATGTTTTCTGAATCATTTTCTATTTCGTGGTTTTCCATACTTGGATAATGTCACTCACAGACTTCCTGTGAGTAGAAGTAACTTACATGGATATAACTTCAAAGTCTTAAAATATCTTTTAATATAAATATATTTAATATATCTTTTAATATAAAATTTAAAATATCTTTTTAAAAAATTTTCATGGAGATCAGATGTTTCCTATTTTTTTGAAGTTTTCTCTTTTTTTTAATTTTGGGGGAGGGGGAAGAGGAAGTTTTCTGAATAGTTAACTTCTTGGAAGGCATATCAAAAGTTTGAACTTACTTAAAACCAATCATTCCTTCCAAGGAAATAGCTCTAGGCCATGGATTACTGCACATTGACCTTGCAGCTGGGGGTGACCACTGCTGACTTACAGGGCTGTCTACTGGCCAGGCCCAGGCTACAAGTGCAAAGCATCCTGTCCCGGCCCACTGCAAGAATATTCCAGGAGATGGGAGGTGCTCGTGAGGAGGGATTTGTAATTTCCACTTGGAGGATGCTGTTTCATGTGGCAGGAACTGGACCTTCTGTGCCAGCAGATCCTTGGAAAATCCCACCCTTTCAGGCCAAAACTTAGCTGTTTGTCTACCCTGCTTAACACATGATGGATTGCCACTGTTCAGATTTTTTTTTAATTTTTTTTTATTTAAGCTTTTTTTATTTAAACATATAATATAACCCCACCACCCTCTCCCAACCTGTTCAGATTTTTAGAAACAAAATAGAAAACTCTCACCAACGGAGAGACAAGAAACCATGTAGATGATGTCTGATTATGAAGTCATGATATTATTAAAACATGAGAAAAAGAAAACAAAAACATGAGAATGCCAGCCCTATCAGCACAGGGTTGTTGGTCTCTTTCCTCTTCATGACCCACCCCCGTGCTGACAGCAATGTCTAACACGTGACAAGTTTTCATTAACTAAATGGTAGTGAATATTTTTTGCTTTTGGGGGCCGTATGATCTGTTGCAACTACTCAACTTACAGTTTGCCCCTACTATGACCCTATAATTTCACTCCGAGTATAGACCCAAGAGAAATTAGTGCATATGTCTACCAGAAAAAATGTATTGACGTATTTAAGCAGCATTTTTCATAATTACTCAAAACTGAAAGCCACTCTGATGTGCACCACAGCCAAGTGGATCAATAAATGGTGTTACAGTCATACAGCAGGACACGATAGTCCTGTAACAAAGAACCAACAACTGCAATGGACAAGATGCTGAATGATTGCAGACACAGTGTTCAGCAAAAAAAGAGACTCAGCGGGCACCTACTATATGAGTTCATTTATATAAAGTTAAAACCGCCAAAATTAATTTATGGTGCTAGAGATCATATTAGTAGTTGCCTCTAAGAAGTATAAACCGGGAGTGGGCACAAAGAATGGTGGGTGCCGGAAATGGTCTTCATCTTGATCTGGGTGGAAGTTTAAGCCAGGCGCTAGAGTCAAGTACTTCAGTGTTAAGATTTTATTTATTTATTTGACAGAGAGAGAGATTTTATTTATTTGACAGAGAGAGAGAGAGATCTCAAGTAGGCGGAGAGGCAGGCAGAGAGAGAGGAGGAAGCAGGCTCCCCACTGAGCAGAGAGCCCGATGCGGGGCTCGATCCCAGGACACTGGGATCGTGACCTGAGCCGAAGGCAGAAGCTTTAACCCACTGAGCCACCCAGGCGTCCCCAGTGTTAAATATATTATACCTTGTCATGGACTGAATGTTTGTCCCACCTCTAGCCCTCTTCCCAAAAAGTTCTTATGTTGAAACCCTAACCCCCAGTGTGATGGTTTTTTTGGAGGTGGGGACTTTGGGTGGCAATTAGGTTGGGAGGGTGGAGTCCCCATGATAGGATTAGTGCCCTTCTCAAAAGAGACACAGGGAAGCTTGTTTCTTCTCTCTTTCTCTTCCCCTATCCAACCTCCCACCTGTGTGAAGAAACCAGGAGGAGAGTCCTCACTAGAACTCATCCGTGCTGGCAGTCTGATCTCAGACTTACCAGACTCCAGAACTATGAGAAATAAATATCTGTTGTTTAAGCTACTTGTCCTATGAAATTCTTGTTACAGTAGCCAGAATTGACTAAGACAGACCTCAGTTTTCTTAAAGATGAATGAAATAAAACTAAACAAGTCAGCCTGGATAAATCCCCACAAGGTTCTGGTGAGTGAAAATAATGCATGTTGCAGAAAGATATGTACAGTATACCATTTACGTAAATGTTAAAAAAATTTTTTTAAACACTATACATAATATACATATGTTAAGGAATAAATACATCTGTGGTTAAAATATTAAAATGGACAGGAAGAAGGGGACCCTGGGTGGCTCAGTGGTTAAGCCTCTGCCTTCGGCTCAGGTCATGATCCCAGGGTCCTGGGATCGAGCCCCGCATC
>ML110030.1:0-27027 GCA_003697995.1 Taxidea taxus jeffersonii | reverse complement strand
AAAAAAAAAATGGACAGGAAGAACACATACCAACTTCAGGATAGTGGTGAGAGAGGGGAAACAGAAGATTCTGTAACTGTAGTAATACATGTCTTTTTTATAAAGATTTTATTTATTTATTTGACACACACAGAGAGAGTGCAAGTAGGCAGAGAAGCAGGCAGAGAGAGAGGGGGAAGTAGGCTCCCGGCTGAGCAGAGAAACCGACTCTTGATCCCAGGACTCTGAGACCACGACCTCTGCCAAAGGCAGAGGCTTAACCCACTGAGCCACCCAGGAGCCCCAATACATGTCTCTTAAAAAAGAACTGAATGTGGTGAAATGCTCATATTTGTTAAACTTGGGTGGCAAGAACTTATTTCTTGTATTGCTGTCTGTACTGTGAAGTGTGTTTGAGATATTCACAATTTTTAAATTATTTAAAATGAAATTATGAAATCAATCAGTAGGCACAATGAATGTGCCTTGATAGGCATAGAAAGATACTATTTCCGTATTTTGTTTTTGTTGCCCAGCATCGTGGTTCTTGATTCAGGCAGAGGCAGTCCTTGCAAATAGTAACAAGTCTTTAAGCAACCTGTCTGGCAGTCATCTGACACTTCAATGAAACTGTTCCAGAAGCTTGCAAGAAGAATAACAAGAATTTTCTGTTTCAGTTACATTACTAATAATCAATAACTGCTCACATTCTTAAACTGATTCCATTTCTAGGAGGTCAATGAAGGGTTCCTCTGCTAGATTTTGCCTTCATTGGTTAGCAAAAGGTACTTTTCAGATATACTTTGTAACTTTATAAAATGTTCAGTGGGGCCATTTAAAAAAATCTCATGTCTTGGGGCACCTGGGTGGCTCAGTCGGTTAAGTGTCTGCCTTTGTCTCAGGTCATGATCCCTGGGTCTTGGAATCGAGTCCTGCCTTGGGCTCCCTGCTCAGCGGGAAGTCTGCTTCTCCCTCTGCCTTCCTCCAATGGTGCTTGCTTGCTCTCTCCCTCTCTCTCTCAAATAAATAAATACAATCTTAAAAAAAATAATAAAAAATCTGATCTCTTAGAGTCTTAATGTGTCGTGTATCTTACAAAATTTCAAGTATTTCTTTTTAATTTAGAGCTGTGACTTAAGTTTTGATGTCATTGCTAATACTTTATCTTTTAATTTTTGCTAACAATTTATTTTAAGATAAAGTTCTCAATACCTTAAATTCTCAATATAAAACAAAATCCCAATATTGCAATGCAGCTTCAGCCTGCTTAGGTTTATAAAAATACCAGCTGAACCATGAAATTTAAATTTAATTCATTTAAATAAAGGAAGTATTTGCATAATAACAGGCTTTCTTTAACCAGATAGACAGTAATTTCTTTCCTTACTGAAATGGTCACATCAGCATCTTGCTCCAGCCTGAGAAGTAAAAAGTCAATTCTAGATCTCACTGCCCATATTACTACAATAAGCCCAGAAAGTCTGAGTCTTCAGTGTGAAAACAGCACCTAAGGATCATTGAGATGACACATACCATGCATTTTAAGATCCTGTGTTCTTGATAGTGGCTAATGCTTAATGTGTGTATTATATTGCAACCGGCTGAGTTTGCTCCCAGGTGAATCACAGATAGAAACTACACCAGGCAGAGTCATCACACAAAGGACACTTTATTTGCAGCAAATAAGGAGAACACAGGGAATAACTTCCAAAGCCATGACTCTCTGGGCAAGAGTGAATGGGTTTCTTTTATTTAGGGTTAGGATGAATATTTAGAAAGGGGAACCTTGTCATCGTATGTTAAGGCGGGCATAAGGTTGCTCATGGGTCTTAAGGAAACATGCTTGTACATACATCATATATGATGTAAATAAGGCTTGTGCTCCTCCTTGGGGGAGAGATTTTGGTATTTCAGTGAGGTAAAGGTAACTGTCGGTTTCTTGGACTCCATGGGTAGCTAGCTTCATGGTCCACCTGATCAGATGTGAGTTGGGGGCTGAGTTCCAATTGGTTTGGGTCTGCGGAGCTCTTCAACCCGGCAGTTGTTACTGCCAAAGGGGTAGTTTCAGTTTATATCCAGGGATGCATTGCCTGTGGGGGTCTTTTGCCTGAGTTAAGAAGGCAAAGAGGCTTAAGGAAAAAATATGAGACCAAGGTCGGTGGGTGGGTCCAAGTAAGTGAGCAGTAAAAGTCAGCTCTTGGGGTCTAGCTGATGACAATGTGAAACTGAACCCTGGGACAGAAACAAATAGAAGCCACTACTTCCCCACTCCTCCTGCCCCAATCATTATTTTTCTCACTACTATATTTTTGCCAGTATTTCATGGTATGTGTGTGTTTTAAAATCTTCCTTATAAGAGCTACTCTGAACTGCGCACGTGGCAGAGGGGTGTGGTGCAGAGAGGGTGTGGGTCTGGTTCGGATTCCTGCTCTACCATTATTCTCTGTGCAACCTTTTAAACTCTTTAAGCTTGGCACACGTCCCTTCACTTTGAGCGAGTCATTGAGTTTTCTAGGCTCAGTTTCTTGCCTATAAAATGGAGATAATAAAACTGAACTCAGGGGGTCATTGTCCGGTGAACATGAAACAGTTCCTGGAAAATAGTCAGCAGTGTGGGCACGTGGTGTATCTTCAGTCACCGTCAGCTTCCACGACCATTACCATCATTATTACTTGCTCAAAGGAGCATGTCTGTTCTCTGGTCCTGCTGGTTTGTAAAGACCATACATAACCTTCATCTTCAAGCATTAAGCAACTTGGGTTCATTGATTCATTCAACAACAACTGAGTGCCTACTCTGTGAGCCAGCTAGACCAGAGTTCTGCCCTTAAGGAACTTGCCTTTTTAGTGTGATTGGTGCATTTGCAAATTTCTCTCTGGGTGGAATGATGGGGCCGGGTGGTGGTTCTTGTTCTTTCACCGAGACTCGTTCAAAGTGCCCGGGGCTTTTTGCTCCATTCCCGATGGGTCTTATTAATAACAGCTTGAGGTTGTCTAAGCTTCTCCTTAACAGTAGCTTCTCCTCTGTGTGCAGTGTGTTATTTATGTGAGGCCCTGGAAGTGCTTGTTCATCACCAGACTTCTTTGCATATGTTTTTACAAAAGCATTAAGCTGTTCGTTTTCCGTGCAATGAAATGGAAAAAAGCCTTGTTTTCATGCTCCACGGTGTTTAGTTTTGAAATGGCATTGCAGCTTGGCAGGGGCTATAAAACTAATTTGCAAAATATACTACGCTAAACACATTTAGGACCTGGGTAATTTTTATTGCCATAAAAGGTGACTCTCCAAAACAACTAAATATCATCATTCTCTCTTGCCTTGGAGTGGGCTTTGCATGAGCATTCCCAAGCATTGCTTTTGTCAGTTACCGTCAGCAAGGCTGATGCTCTGAAGAATCGGTCTAAGGTGGGATATTTGCTATCTTGTCCTGATCAAACTCCTTATACTCAAATTTCCTTCTTAAGTATCCTGTTTTTCACCAGTGAAATCCATTTTTAGTTTTAAGGGTAATTTTTAAAGCCTAGTTGAGGAAGATATTGCATGAATACACATTAGTTACTCAGGCACTCGTGTCTAATGGCTGTCGTAGGATAGTGCCTCGATGAGAAGCATAACACGGGAACTAGTTACTGCAGGACTGACGAGGGAATGATAATGAGTGCATTGCCCTGTGGTCCCCAGTGTGTTCCCATTTGGAATTACAGCACATTTCAGTGTGGATATTGTTGCCTTGAGTTTTAAACATAGTTAAAACATAGTTTGAATTTTAATTTTTACAGAGTAACGTACAACGGAATCGTGTTTATGGAGAGGCTTACAGATGTGTATCAGACACTGGCAGTGTCCTGCCCATGTCCCCTCAGCCCATTCCAGAGATCTGCAACGTCTATGGACTTTCCATACCCAATGGTAGCCTCCCCCCTCGAGCACCTGTGTTTCTCTGTTTGAGAACTCTCTCTGGCTGTCCGCTCCAGAAGCTATAGCCCCTCCAAGCAGCCCCAGTAAGGAACTAGAGATGGAGAATAAATCCCCCAACTCATCCCTTGGACAATCCTGAGGTGTGTCCACACAGTGTCTCGAGGGGCACCGGGGGACTGAGCACTGATTGCCCAAAGTGCTAACCTGCTCATTAACATACCTTCTTTGGCTCTCTCCCTTTCCTGTCTCACTTCCCCCATGCCCTCACCAAAATGACTTCCATCCAAATCATTGACATGGGACTGCTTTGAGGGGAGCCCATATTTAGACGCCGTGCACCTTAATCGAGGCAGAAGGATTCCCACCGAACTAATAAGGGTGTGCTAGGCACAAAATGAAGTTGCTGTCCAGAGCAAAGTAGTTCTCCCACTTACCACACCTGGGCTACCTCTTTCCTTTTGAAGAATTGTTCTCCTCCCCAGAAGAACTGCCTTCCTGGCCATTGGTTGAGACTGGGGACCTGATCCAAGCCATGAATAACACCCCACACCATTGCAATTATGATTGTCTATGGAGAGAATAACCCACACCGGAAGAACCAGAACACTTCCTGGGACTTTTTTTTTTTTTAAGATTTTATTTATTTATTTGACAGATATCACAAGTAGGCAGAGAGGCAGGCAGAGAGAGAGAGGAGGAAGCAGGCTCCCCTGCGGAGCAGAGAGTCCGATATGGGGCTCGATCCCATGACCCTGGGATCATGACCTGAGCTGAAGGCAGAGGCTTTAACCCACTGAGCCACCCAGGTGCCCCTTCCTGGGATTTTTCTAACTGGTGCTAAGGGAAGAGAACCTTTTTCCTCTCAGAGCTATGAAGTTATGAACCCAAAGCTGACCTTGGCCATCTCTCACACAGAAAAGCCTCTCACAGCAAGAGATCTACAGTGAAATCTCAGAGAGAGGCAAGAGATGAGCCTCGGGAGCATCTTTGTGGCATTTGAATCCCTAGGACAGTTGATCCTAAACCAGGTCCACTCTGTCCCTCCTCACAGTTTGGTCTGTGGTCTTCTCTACACATCACCCCGTTGGCATAAGCAAGTTGGTGACTTTATTGGTTTTTTATTTTAAGATTTTATTTATTTATTTGTCAGACACACACACACACACAGAGAGAGAGAGAGAGCACAAGCAGGGGTAACAGCAGACAGAGGGAGAAGCAGACTCCCTCAGAGCAAAGAGCCCGATGTGGAACTTGATCCCAGGACCCTGGATCATGACCTGATATGAAGGCAGACGTTTAACCAGTTGAGCCTCCCAGGCATCCCAAGACTATATCATTTACAAGCAAAGAACCTTACTACAGATGTTTAACTCTGGGCCAGAAAGTTGGATTGGGCATGAGAATCTGGAGCAGGAGAATCACTTTTTGGATACTGTGTTTTTCAGTCCTACCATTTCTATCTGATTCTTTCTTGGTTTCCAAATTTCTCCTGAATTTCTCATCTCTTCACCCAGTATAAGCATCTTTTATTGTAGACTCTTTAACATATTTATTTATCAGAGTTATTTTAAAAGTCCTTATCTGACTTTCAAATCATTAATGGCCATCTCCATTTTGGATTTAGAGCTATGAATTTAAGAACTGATTTATAGGGGCGCCTGGGTGGCTCAGTGGGTTAAGCCGCTGCCTTTGGCTCAGGTCATGATCTCAGGGTCCTGGGATCGAGTCCCGCATCGGGCTCTCTGCTCAGCAGGAAGCCTGCTTCCCTCTCTCTCTCTCTCTCTCTGCCTGCCTCTCTGCATACTTGTGATCTCTCTCTGTCAGATAAATAAATAAAATCTTTAAAAAAAAAAAAAAGAACTGATTTTTAGGGGCGCCTGGGTGGCTCAGTGGTTAAAGCCTCTGCCTTCGGCTCAGGTCCTGATCTCAGGGTCCTGGGATCGAGCCCCACATCAGGCTCAGCAGGGAGCCTGCTTCCCCCCCTCTCTCTGCCTGCCTCTCTGCCTACTTGTGATCTCTGTCTGTCAAATAAATAAGTAAGATCTTTAAAAAAAAAAAAAAGAACCGATTTTTAGATTAATAATGGAAAGACATAATTCATGTTTCACATGCTTATCTGTTCTATGCTCATTAACATATAGTCATTAAGAATTTATCTTGCTTTGGGGGCACCTGAGTGGTTCAGTCAGTTAAGCTGCAGCTCTTGGTTTCAGGTCAGTCATGATCTCAGGGCCCTGGGATTGAGCCCAGTGTCAGGTTCTACATTCAGCAGGGACTCTGTTTGAAGATTCTCTCCCCCTGCCTTTCCCCCTACTCTCCGAATAAATACATAAATAAATCTGTAAAATAAAATAAAGTCCTTGTCTGCAAAGTCTAACATCTGGGTTGTTTGAGTCTGTTTCTATCGACTGACTTATGTCTTAATTATGGGTCACATTTTTCCTTTTTCTTCACATATCTAGTAATTTTTTAAAGATTTTATTTATTTATTTGACAGAGAGATCACAAGTAGGCAGAGAGAAAGGGAGAAGCAGGCTACCTGCTGAGCAAAGAGCCTGATGCGGGGCTTGATCCTAGGACCCTGGGATCACGACCTGAGCCAAAGGCAGAGACTTAACCCAGTGAGCCACCCAGGTGCCCCAACATATCTAGTAATTTTTTAAAAAATTTTATTTATTTATTTGACAGAGATCACAAGTAGGCAGAGAGGCAGGCAGAGAGAGAGCAGGGGATGGGGAGCAGGCTCCCTGCCGAGCAGAGAGCCCGACTTGAGGCTCGATCCCAGGACCTTGGGATCATGACCCAAGCCGAAGGCAGAGGCTTTAACCCACTGAGCCACGCAGGCGCCCCTATCTAGTAATTTTTTTTTAGTGAACATTGTGACTACGTTCTAGAGACTGGACTCTGTTATCTTCCTCTGATGAACACTTTCTTGCAATAGGCAGAGAAATTATTGGTTGGATTGCATCTCTTAAAACCTGCTTTTAGGTTTTGTTGGGGTGGGTCTGTTTCAGTTTTAACCTTAGTGCTAGGGTGAATGCCTCAGTCAGAGACAGTCTTCACTCTGAGTGTGGCCCTTCCACAGTTTGAACTAAAAGCTTGGGCTGTTTGCCAAACTGCTATAGCTTGGTAAGACTTTCAGCTCTAAATCATGTCTTCCCTCTGATGGGCGATGGCAGAAATCTCTGCTCCGTCTCTGTCAGCCTGTCAGCTGTTGTTTTCCCCCTTAGAATCCTTGGAGTCTCACCTAGTCATGTACCCTTCAAGGATCAGCCAAGGATTTGAGAACTTTTACACATATTGGAGGGCTTTCCACTCTGTGACTCTCTCCTTGCCAGAATTCTCTTCTCCATTTTCAGTCACTGTTGTTGCAAACTTCTCAGAGTCATTAGTCCCTCAATGACCCCTGCCCTGTGCAAACTGACTGAGGCTCTCGGAGTATGGTCCTCAGACAAGCAGCATGAACATCATGTGCGAACTGGTTAGAAATGCAGACTTTTGGGCCCCACCCAGGCCTAGTGAATCAGAAGCTTTGGGGCTTGAGCCCAGCAATCTATATTGTAACAAGCTCTGCAGAGATAATAATATACACTAAAGTTTAAGAATGATTGCCTTAGGGAAAAGCTATATGAATGTGGATCTTACCTGGAGTTTCCCTTCCTTTACTGTCTGGATGCTCTCCAGTGCCATCAAGTAGGTTGGTGGGGGATTTTTTTGGCAGGGAGATATGTCCAGAATTCATAATTATTATTTGTAGAAGGGATTAGCCTTGAGGAAACTACTCTGTCAGATGGGAATTTGGACATTCACTTTTTGGTATATATTTTATGCTATGTACTGTTTCATTTTTCTCCCAAGAATCTTTGTAATTTAAAAAACAGTTAAATTTGTAATTTGTCTTTTAAAAATTTTAAATTCTTGGCCGCCTGAGTGGCTCAGTGGGTTAAGCCGCTGCCTTTGGCTCAGGTCATGATCTCGGGGTCCTGGGATCGAGTCCGAATCGGGATCTCTGCTCAGCGGGGAGCCTGATTCCCTCTCTCTCTCTCTCTGCCTACTTGTGATCTCTCTCTGTCAAATAAATAAATGAAATCTTTAAAAATATTAAAAAATAAAAATTTTAAATTCTTTGTAATTCAAAAAACATAGTTAAAATACTTTTAATTGAGATTTGAATAAAATGTTTATAAAACCCTAGAAGCACCTTATAGTTTTATGGAACACAGCTTGAAAAATCTCTAGTTTAAACCGTATGATTGACAGGATGGGTGGGGATTGGCTTCAACCCTGCACAGGAGTGTCCCTATGGCAACTGTCACCATAGTATCAAGCCGAGGACGGAGGTGGTAAATGAGCTTGTACAGAGTGGGAGGAATGCAATGTGGTATCTTCCTGGTCCCCATTCCAGGAAATCCCAGAGAGATGCCTCACACCTTGATAGAGGAAGCCTGCAGATGGTAGCCATATGGAAATGACCTCTTTGCTAAGAGCTGGCTGCTCATTGCCAGCATTCCAACCTGTTTTTGGGAGGGGGCTCTTCTCTCCCATGGGTCATGTTCGTATCAGCTTTGTTCATCGGGCTTCACGTGTTAACCTCACGGCCTCGCATTGCTCCTTCAGGGGAACAAGGATTCCCTCTCAAGAAGGAACTGACCTTAAGTTTCTAAGTATTCCCACCCTACTGTACGTATATGGGATGGACAGGAAGTTCATCTAAAAAAAGTCACCCCCGCCTTCTCTTCCTTTCCTCTGCCTATGCCCCCAGACATACCCATGGGGTTTTGTCCACTATGGAGCAGGCACTGGGCAGTGCTTCCTCAACTTGAATGTATACACGAGTTCCCTGTGGATCTTGTTAAAATGTAAATCTTGATTTAGTGGGCGTTATGGGCTGAAGAGTGTTCCCTCAAAACTCATATGTTGAAGTCCTAACCCCTACTACCTTAGAATGTGACTGCATTTGGAGACAGGGTCTTTAAAGAGGTAATTAAAGTTAAATTAGGTCATTGAGGTGGGCTCTAATCCACCTAAGAGGGCTGGTCTCCTTATAAGAAGAGGGGAATATAGACAGACACAGAGGGAAGACCATGTGAAGACATAGGGAGAAGATGGTCATTGACAAGCCACATAGAGAGGCTCTAGAGGAAACCAACCCTGCATACACCTTGACCTTGTACTGAAGCCCCCAGAACTGTAAGAAAATAAATTTCTGTTGTTTAAGCCACCAGTCTGTGGAACTTGGTCATAGGAGCCCCAACTGACTAACATGGGAGGTCTGGGGAGGGAACTGAGGGTTTGCATTTCTAACAAGCTCCTGGGTGATGCTGATACTGCCCGTCCAAGAACCACACTTTGAGTAGCAAACACCTAGAGAATCTGGTCCCTTTTTGTTTGATGGCAATGTCAGCAGCTTCCCAAATCACTGAGCAAGCAGGGAAGAAGAGCACTTTTTTCCTCAAACTTTTTTTTTTTTTTAAGATTTTATTTATTTATTTGATAGACAGAAATCATAAGTAGGCAGAGAGGCAGAGAGAGAGGAGGAAGCAGGCTGTCCGCAGAGCAGAGAGCCCGATGCGGGGCTCGATCCCACGACCTTGGGATCATGACCTGAGCCGAAGGCAGCGGCTTTAACCCACTGAGCCACCCAGGTGCCCCTCCTCAAACTTTTTTTTTTCCCTCAAATATCTTCTTTAAGATGGCTAAGGCAATTGTTCTTAGCCTTTTTGATTTGCATTACTTTTGAAATATTATAAATATGAGGCACCTTTCATGGGATGAGGTTAGATTATATGAGTAAATAAGATGGACTGGATAATAAGAGTAGATAAACTTGGGGACCTTGTGCCCTGTCTAATGTGGGCAGTAGCCACTCTCTCCCTGTACCAGAATATGAGCTTGGTATGGTAATATTTTCCAAAGTTTCAAGAGAATCTAGACATTTTGGATTTTTACATTACATCTCTAAATTTTTAAAATTTCTAAATGTTGGCAACTCTAGCAATTTATTTTTGAAATGTGAGGCAAATGAGCCCCCTGAGGTTCTGGACATGTTCTTGACCTATATCTTGTTTTGGGAATATACATAGATAAAAATTTAGCAGGCTGTATGATTAAGACTTGTACAATTTACCCCTTGTAATTTATGCGACAATAACAAATCTGCATGGGAATGATGGATATCAACCTCAAGGTCACATGTGGGGTGGACTCAGGGGAGGAACGGGGTTGTTTTCTATCTGTATCTCTAACATCATGTTTCTTTAAAGAGATAGAACTGAAGCACGTATGGGAAATTATGAATAGCTATTTCCGTGGTGTCCAGATTTTCTGCTTTATCGGGCCCGACCCCATTGTCCTGCATGTGTCAGTAAATGCCTGCATTCCCTCGTGCCACGTGTGGGACGTGACATCATCCCACCTGCTCAGCCCTGCCTGCACTGTGACTTCGGCACGAGAAGCGGCGTTCTCAGTGTAGCCTGTCTTTATACATTAAAGTCAAGACACGGTGTTGCGTTCACCAGTGAGAGTCACCACAGTATAGGCTTCTCCGATCTTGAAAGCAACACAGCCCAGTGGTGGTGAACCTCACTGGGGAGGAACTTGGCCCCGCCACTTACTTGCTGTGTCCTCTTAGGCAAGTGAGCCTTGGCCTCCCTCTCCTCACACATAACATGGGAACAACAACAGGATCTCCCTACCTGGGCATATGTGAAGATTTACCTTTGCTGAGTGATGGGTGCACGACTTTCAATAATCACTGGCTATTATTACGTACTTAACTGTGTGATTGTACTTCAAATATCTTTGTTACATCGTGGAATAAAGCTCAGGTCACAGCATTAAGAAATTGATTATGTGACCACCAAGCCTCAAAGGGAAAGTATTTTCAATTCTGATTCAAGTAGCAATTGGGATCAAACATTGTCGGGGATGTGCCATTTGCAGAAGCAGGGGCTGGGAACTCTCCTTCCGGCCTTCAAGGAACTGACCTGTTTGTATGCTTTCTGAAAGACCCCAAACTGCTAAATCAGAACTCCAGGGGAAAGAGGATGGTGGGAGCTCCAGGCTGGTTCATTTACTGCTGCCTGAACCCCCGGGGCTGGGGCACCCGCCGCTCTCTGCGGAGGGTGGCGTTGCCAGGCAGCCTGGCTTGTTGATGTGCTGGGTTGCTGTTTGGGGCTTATTGCTCAAGGTAATTATATTCCTCCCAGGAACAGCACCCTGCTGGCAGCTTTGTGACCCAAAAAGGGCTTTCATGGTGACTAATAAAGCTGTAAAGGATGCACCCAGAGCCAAGAAAATTCATTCCCTGAAGGAGTATGATTTCCACGACTTCTCAGTTGGTGCCTCTTTGCCTTTTAAGCCACGAGCATCATGACTGTCTGAAATACAGTTATCCCATGCTGCATTCTCCAGAGAGGCTGTGAAGCACTGAGACAATCACAGACACCATGGGTGCCTGGAATGGAGGAGAGGAGCTAATTACCCCCGGAGAATGCATTTCCTACGCAGGCCTCTCCTTTCATCTCAGGAGATACATTCTGCCAGCATTTCTGTTCTCTCCAGTTCAGAGGTCCCACAGAGCTGCTGGGCTGTCTGGTCTAAAGCCCCGGTGGCAAGTACTATGGTCTGTCTGTCTGAACCTGGGAGTTGCCCTGACCATTTCCACTCTCCTTCCCCCCTAAATCGTTTACCCATTTACGTTATTAATGTCTCTGAATCTGTCCACCCACCCCTGTGACAGCTGAGGCCCTCCCTACCCTTCCCACTTCCTGCTGCACCCAGGGCTCTCTGGTCTACCTGCCCTTGAGCTTGCCCTCGTGCAATGCTCCTCCTCTCTGGCTGCCACAATGTAAAGCTGATGCCAGCTCTCAGTTTAAAATCCTTTAATGCTGCCCCTCCTCCCACCCACACATTGTTTTCAGACTAAATGTTCCCAGTGTTGCCAGAATTCTGAGCTGTTAAGAAAAGCCAGAAATCTGGATTTTTATGTGAATTCCCCCTTCCATTTTGTTTAGTTTTAGAGTTATTACATTTTCATGTAAAAAAAAATTATAAAACATTGCAATAAGTCTCCTACCCACTCCGGGCCCCAGTTTCCTAACCAAGGAGGCCACCTCTTTTAACAGTTGCTTCTGAAGCCTTTTGGACACACACACAAACATAGATGTTCACACACACACACACACACTTTTTTTTTTTTCTATACAGGTGGCAGCCAATTTTTTTTTATGTTGATGGAAAATTTTTAAACTCTGAGGGTCAAACAAGACACATTTGCATCCATGGGTTATAAATCATGTAGGCATGTGCTTATGACCCACTTGATCGAAAGTTCCCTAAAGACAGGGGTGGAGCTTTGTCTAGGCATCCCCCTCTATACTTGGCATGACGCCTTGCACAGAGCTGGCGCTCAGTAAGTGTCCATCCATTTACACATTTATTAAGCACCACTCTGTGCCTATTGCTAGGACTATCACAGACCTCCTGATGAACTGTGATGTGGGCACCCTCTGAGGAAACATAACAGCGGTTAGTTAAATTTAGCTAAGTCTCTAGCCCTGGGGAAACAACCAGACCTCAGCTGGCTGGAGGTTCACAGCTGCCCACCTCCCATTTTCCCTGGTTACCTGAGCCTACAACAAATGGGCAGAGAGCAGACCACACCCCGCTCTCAGGCTTGCCCTGATGGGGTTTCTGCTTGTGCTGACACCAGCATTCCCAAGCCAGCTGTCATTCGCAGGAGTGGTGATTCCATTTTTTGCCCTCCACTGGGTCAGGGCAAGCCGGGACGGGACAGAAACCACAGGCCCAGGCAGTTTGCTGACTTGTCCTGGGGCGCTGGGCTGGGTGGGGTGGGCTGCTGGAGTGAGTAAGGCCTTTTCAAGCTTCTTCATGTTGGGAGAAGACTCACGGCTCCTGTGGTTTGGGGCCCTTCTCCTAAGTTAGATCCTGTTTGCTCCCTTGCCTCTGGGCCAGGTCACCCCCAGGGGACCCCAGGGCGTACATGCTGACTGCAGGACAAGGTCAGATTTCCCGTTCATGATAAGGTGAACCCCGCTGAGGAGATGCAACAAACTCTTATCACAGTTTCTCTCCCCCATCTGCAGAGAAGGTGATTTCCAATTGTTTTTGCAGTGACACAGGACCAGTTTTCACAGATAGCATGCTTCTGTGGAAGGGTCATAAGCAATTCCCCTGGAACTGTACTGTGTTGTCCTCTTTCTCTCCCACTCAAGAGGCCATTCTGGAATGTAAGTGGGTGGGAGCATGAATTTGTTGTAGGATTCACCTTGAATATATTCTTTTTTTTTTTTAAGATTTTATTTATTTATTTGACAGACAGAGATTACAAGTAGGCAGAGAGGCAGTCAGAGAGAGAGAGAGGAGGAAGCAGGCTCCCCACTGAGCAGAGAGCCCGATGCGGGGCTCGATCCCAGGACCCTGGGATCATGACCTGAGCTGAAGGCAGAAGCTTTAACCCACTGAGCCACCCAGGCACCCCTCACCTTGAATATATTCTAAGTGCTATATGAATCTTACTGCCAAAACTCACGGAAGTGACACTTGTCATATCCATTTCTTTATTTCAAGTTACCTTGAGCTTGGAGACCTTACCCCCCGGGGGGCAGGCAGGAAAATAATAGTGGTGGGAGCAGGTGGGGCAGGCTCTCTCTCCATGGGGATGCATGAAATTCCAGGTTACACAGACCTGGAAAATGGAGACGAGTCCACTCTTCTCCCAAGACCAAGTCTTCTGCTGACATCCCCATGCTGTCTCTGCAGAGAAGATGGCTTGCACGGCTTCCGTTCCAAGCTTGGGGATCTTGGCAAAAGCTGGGAATCCTAGGCCAAGGCTCTAAGCCTTGGAGAGATACCACAAAGCCTCTCCATGGAAGTCTTGCCATCCTGCCCACCTGCCTCAGGCACCGTATGGAGCACATTCCGGTCTGCAAGCCTGGAGTCCATTGATCTCCAATCCCTCCCAGGCTCCAGGCTTCCAGAAAACATAAGCCAGGTTGTCTGCACAAACAACTTCTGCATTTGGCCCCCAACCCAACCTCCTCGAGGCAAGGCTGGCTTCCTGTTCAGAAAGAAGAAGTAAAATACAAAAAAAAACAAACCCGCGTGCTAAGAGCTCAATTTATTACCCTGCCACCTAATTTACATGAGAATCAACTGATCATTCACGGATTTCTGTCCAGGACAAAATTCAGTGCTCAGTGCTGCCATTGTTTAGTTCTGAAGTGGAGCACAAAACATGGAAGCCTACTCTGTCCTCACCCGCTTTATTTCTCCCATTCGCTGGTAGTCCTCAGAACAAAAGCATAAAAACCCTTCTCCCTGAGGAAGCAATTTCTGGGCAAGAAGATTATCAAAAGTGTCGCTGCCCCGTGCCCCAACTAATCGTACCAAAGCCCGTAAATTAAAACCATTTCTATTCCTAACACTATCTTCTCTCCTTAATTAGCACTTTCTTTTTTTTAGAAAAATTTTTTAAAGATATTTATTTATTTGTTAGAGAGAGAGAGAGAGCGCACAGACAGAGTGGCAGGCAGAGGCAGAGGGAGAAGCAGGCTCCCTGCCAAGCAAGGAGCCCGATGTGGGACTCGATCCCAGGATGCTGGGATCATGGCCCGAGCCGAAGGCAGCTGCTTAACCAACTGAGCCACCCAGGCGTCCCTTAATTAGCACTTTCTTAAAAATGATCTTAGTTTTCAAATTCATCTAGCTGAGGACAGTGTCCGTGAACCTCTGGTCTGTGAGAGGTCTGCATCGATAATGTGGTTGGTTTCAAAAAGACTGCTGCCGTCGT
Organism: Taxidea taxus jeffersonii; assembly: GCA_003697995.1. Taxonomy (NCBI): domain Eukaryota; kingdom Metazoa; phylum Chordata; class Mammalia; order Carnivora; family Mustelidae; genus Taxidea; species Taxidea taxus. The sequence goes on along the minus strand of ML110030.1, from coordinate 12,316 downwards.
GTATTAGTATATGTTAGATTTGGGCAGGCATGGGACCCAAGCCCTTGAAGTAGCAAAATGGGAACCTTGAGTTTTGAGTTCTCCTGGATGTTTTTTCCCAGCTGTTTGGCAGCAGGCCTCTGGGCTGGTTCTGTAGCCGATACCACCACAGAACACAGGACCACGACCATTCTTAGACTCTTCTGGAATCCATGGCTACTTTCCAGAGCAAAACTGCATCAGAGGTTGCCTATAATGACAAATGCTCAGCACCACTTGTACGCAAAAAAATGTAAATGCAAACGAAACCCGGAAATCATTTCTACCTCTCAGATGGTTGGTGATTAAAGCCACAGATCGTACAAGTTGTAGATGAGCTTGGAGGCAAAAGGGATCATCAATCATCAATTGATGATCATCAATCATTGGTATGAGTATAAATGGATCAGTCTTTTCAGTGAGTAACGTGTCAGTGTCTGTTTGAATTCTTAAATGCTCCTGCCCTCTTTCCTGGCAGTTGCACCGCTAAAAATTTACCAACAAATATACCTGCAAATGCACGGCGAGGAAGGCAAAATGTGCAAGGATGTTTCCTGCAGCACTGCTGCCAAAAGACACAGACCGGAAACCAGCTAAATGTTTCTCAGTAGGAATATGGTTAAATACATTAAGGGACAGCCACACACAAGGGGATTTTGTGACCATTTAAAAGGATGTGGTCAGGGGTGCCTGTGTGACTTAGTTGGTGAAGCATGCTACACTTGATTTCAGCTCAGGGTCATGAGATAGAGCCCGGCTTTGGGCTCTGTGCACTGCAGGGAGTCTGCCCGAGGTTCTCTCTTTCCCTCTGCTCCTCTCCCTGCTCACATGCTTCCTCTGTTTCAAAAATAAATAAAGTCTTTAAAAAAAAAAAAAAGGGATGTGGTCAAACACTGTTCTGGTGACCATAACTTTGTAATACACAGTTGGCCCTTGAACAACAGGGGTCTAAACTACATAGGTCCACTTACACACAGAACTTTTTTCGATAAATACAGTACTATAAATGTGCGTTCTCATCCTTGTGATTTTTAATAACATTTTTTTCTCTAGCTTAGTTTCTTGTTAAGAATACCATATACAGGGGTGCCTGGGTGGCTCAGCAGGTTAAGCCTCTGTCTTCAGCTAGGGTCATGATCTCAAGGTCCTGGGATCGAGTCCCACATCGGGCTCTCTGCTCGGCGGGGAGCCTGCTTCCTCCTCTCTCTCTGCCTGCCTCTCTGCCTACTTGTGATCTCTGTCAAATAAATAAATCTTAAAAAAAGAATACCATATTCAATACATATAACATGCAACATGCTTGTTAGTTGACTGTTTATGTTATTGTATTGGTAAAGCTTCCAGTCAATGGTAGGCTATTAGTAATTATATTTTTGGAAAGCCCAATTATACCTGAATTTTGACAGCACAGGGCATCAGCACCCCTAACCTCCGTGTTGTTCAAGGGCCAAGCAGGTTAAAATGAGGAAATGTGATGCTTGTGACTTTGTTCTTTTTCAAGACTGCTTTGGTTCTCTGGGATCTTCGGTGGTCTCATACACATTTTATGATTGGTTTTTCTGCATCTGTGAAACAGCCCATTGGAATTCTGATAGAGATGGCTTTGAATCTATAGATTGCTTTGAGTGGAATAGGCATTTTAACAGTATTAATGCTTTTAATCCCTGAACATGGAATATCTTTATATTTCTTTGTGCCCAGTTGAATTTCTTTGATCCATGTCTTATTCCTTTCAGTATACAGATCTTTTACCTTCCTATTTAAATTTATTCCTAAGTATCTGATTGTTTCCTGATGCTATTTTAAAGATTTATTTATTTATTTATTTATTTGACAGACAGAGATCACAAGTAGGCAGAGAGGCAGGCAGAGAGAGAGAGGAAGGGAAGCAGGCTCCTCGCCGAGCAGAGAGCCCGATGTGGGGCTCGATCCCATGACCCTGGGATCATGACCTGAGCCGAAGGTAGTGGCTTTAACCCACTGAGCCACCCAGGTGCCCCTCTGATGCTATTTTAAATGAGCTTGTTTTCTTAACTGCATTTTATTTTACTTTATTTTTTTAAACATCTTTTTTTTTAAAAGATTTTATTTTTATTTATTTGATAGACAGAGATCACAAGTAGGCAGAGAGGCAGAGAGAGAGAGGAGGAAGCAGGCTGTCCGCAGAACAGAGAGCCCGATGCGGGGCTCCATCCCATGACCCTGGGATCATGACCCGAGCCGAAGGCAGCGGCTTTAACCCACTGAGCCACCCAGGCGCCCCTTTTTTAAAGATTTTATTTATTTGACAGACAGAGATCACAAGCAGGCAGAGAGGGAGGCAGAGAAAGAAGAGGAAGCAGGCTCCCCGCTGAGCGGATCATGACCTGAGCAGAGGCTTTAACCCACTGAGCCACCCAGGTGCCCCTCTTAACTGCATTTTAAAACAGCTTGTTAGTATACAGAAATGCAACTGAGTTTTAAAAAAAGATTTTATTTATTTATTTGACAAACAGAGATCACAAGTAGGCAGAGAGGCAGGCAGAGAGAGAGGGAGAAGCAGGCTCCCTGCTGAGCAGAGAGCCCGATGTGGGGCTCGATCCCAGGACCCTGAGATCATGACCTGAGCTTGAAGGCAGAGGCTTTAACCCACTGAGCCACCCAGGCGCCCCATGATTTTTTTTTTTTTAAACAACTGCAAAATCAATAAAAGGATGTGGTCAACCTTGTATGCTAAAGTAGAAAGAAACCTCTAGTACACAGAAATAAATTTTAAAAACCAGGATACATATAAAATGCTGATATATTTTTTCTGGAAGGATAGGCAAAATGTTAACATGGTTTTTTTTTTGCTAAGAATATACATATAATCTAAAAAAGAAAATAGAGAGTACCTGGGAAGTGGTAGACCATTTTCCCCCATTCTTTACACTTATTGATATCCCCCCCCCAAAAGGTTTTTTTGTTTTTGTTTTTTAAAGAATGAGGCTATATGTGTATAAAAGTTGAAACTTGCCTGTGAGACACTGTGCTTTCCAAAAATGGCCAGGGCAATATTCTTGGTTCTACAATCTTGTTACTCCCCATCAGGAGGTGGTTTATTCACTCCCCTGGAAATTGGGTCGGGCTTTGGCTGCTTTGGCAATAAGGACACCATGGAAGCAGCATCGTGCAGCTTCTGGGGCGATGCACAGATGGGCCACACAGCTTCTGCGAGGGTGATGCTCTCTCTTGGGATGCCTGCCCTTGGAATTCAGTCACCATGCTGTGAGGAATCCCAACCCGGCCCACAATTCAGGGGTTTGGAGTATATTCGCAGTTGTGCAAATATCACCACTATCTAATTCCAGAACATTTCCATCACCCCAGAAGGAAACCCCACACTATCCAATCCCCTCCTTCCCACACACCTGACAAGTACTATCTTTTTTTTTTTTCTCTATGGATTTGCCTATTCTAGACACTCCCTATAAACAGAATCATTCACTATGTGGCCTCTAGTATCTAGCATCTTTCACTTAGTATGTTTTCAAGGTTCATCCGTGGAATATATTTCAGGACTCCATTCCTTTGTGTGGTTGAACAATTTTCCATCACAGAGACACACATCTGTTTATCCATTCATCACTTCATGGACATTTGGGTTGTTTCCCCTTTTTGGTTATTAGGAATGATAGTGCTGTCAACACTAACATAGACTTTTTTGTGTGGACATGTTCTCAAATCTCTTAAGTTCAAGAACTTTATTATTTTTTAAAGATTTTCTTTATTTATTTGACAGACAGAGATCACAAGCAGACAGAGTGGCAGGCAGAGAGAGGGGGAAGCAGGCTCCCCGCTGAGCAGAGAGCCCGATGTGGGGCTCGATCCCAGGACCCTGAGATCATGACCTGAGCCGAAGGCAGAGGCTTAACCCACTGAGCCACGCAGGCGCCCCAAGTTCAAGAACTTTAAAATCACCTATTAATATTTGAACAGCATAAAACATATAATAATTAAATGATACATAATTAAAATAATTCTTATTCACTAAAACAGGTTTTCTAAGAGCAGCCAACCTGTTACCCCATACTATTTCAGATGTCATATGGAACACTGCATAGACGTAAAGTAATAAAACAGCACTCTTTCCAGATTTTCACTAATTTACATAAACCTTTCACCAAATCAGTCTGAGTTAATGGCATGCCACTTTACTATCTAAAAAAACTATTATGCGGTCTTCAAAATTCCTCTATGTTCCAAGATGAAAACCTAGTACTTTAATTGGACATACACAGAAAGCCTTCAGTCTCTTCAGGAATTTGGGATCTGATTTAGAATTCTTGCAAACACAGCCCTGTGCTGTGCTGTGGCTCACCTGTTTGGGTTTACATAATAAAAATTCAGTAAAAATAGGCTGTATTTAAAAATACATTCTGCACTACATAAAAACTCACTTGTGGGGAAGCTCGGGCTTGCCTTTGGAGTAGATGGCAGGCAAATATGAGCTCTACTGCAAGGTTCTTCATCCCTGGGCCCCATTTCCCTTGGGGAAGGTCCCACTCTCCTCTCAGTGTCTGCTGCTCCCCGAATTCGGAGTCTGCCCGTATGCTTCACGTTAATCTAATAAGGAAATAATGAGCTGCTTCTTTGGGGAGCTCCAACAGAGGCTACTTGCAGAGGAGAAACCACACTAATAAGAAAGTGTGGATGCTTTTCCCCGACGGAAAATTACAAGTTTGCTTGGTTTTCAATCGTTGGCACCACATCTTGGGTTCCTCATCACTGAATAGACTTTCCACTTGGCTTTCTCTCAGCCAGTGCCCTGGCACACTATCAGAGGGGAAAATAATTAGAAAGAAGTGTCTTTTAGGGACGAGAAGCACTGGTGGCTTACCAGATGGAGAAAATCACAGAGCTGCAACAAACCCCTGACCAGACAGTAGCACTATTTGTCTTCTTGCTTCCAAAACTAGACGCAGCGTTCATGCCTTCTGAAATGTGCACGTTGAGAGCCGTGGTGTTGGCTCGGTTTCCCTCTTCAGGGGAAGTCTTTGGTGGCTCTTCAGTGCCTGAGCAGTGACCCAACTGTAGTTAGCCCCAGAGAATTTTCCAAGGGCTCCCCTCATGCTCTCACAGTTCTTATGCTGCTACGAGATAGAAGGCCCATTTTATTTTTGGTTCGCTCATCATTCAGGTTGTGTGAGTGTGGGATGGGGAGTGAGAAAGAGCTTTATTACTTTTGTAGAAATGAAATGACACTTGCTAATTGTAAAAATATCAAATAGAGATGTGTAGCTTAAAAGCAAAAGTGGGTCACTTTGGTTTTTCTAGTAATCTCTGCTTGATGCGTATAATATTCATACAGCATTTCTCAAATGTACTTGTGAACATGGGGTTATTTGTGATCAGCCAGAAGCTGACCAGGAGACAAGGACTGGAAAGGAAGCAGTTCGTGTGGGAGGTGTGGCAAATACTAATGGGGAGTGGGGAAGACAGGGAGGGTAAGGCAGCCAATTAACGGTGCCTATCAAGTCAGCTGCTATGGTGGGTGGACGGAGATTAATCCCACAGAGAAACTCTGGAAAATGGTGGAGAACACTTGTCTCAGAGATCTCATTTGAAGGGCAAGGGAGCTGGGGTACTTTTATCCCAGATCCCACAAGATGAGGCCACTCCCAGTGGGGTTGAATTCTGAGCACTTCCAGCCTGAACAGCGTGCCAAGACAATGGAGAAAGCCCCCAGGAAAGAAAGGAAGATACTTGCAGCCAGACATTTACACAGGGGCAGTATGGCTGGAAAGATACGCCAGGCACTGCTCTAGGTGCAGGCGACACAGCAGGAAACAGAACAGAGAAAGTCCTGCCCTCGAGGAACATTTCTTCTGTTGGGGACATAGATAATAAACCAAGCAAGGAAGAAATAAATGAAATGTGTTACATGGTGGCAAGTACTGTGGAGAAAAGTAAGTACTAAAGAGTCCTGGGAAGGAAGGAGAAGGGTTTGGCTCTACTTAGCAAAAGAGGGATCAGGGCAGGCCTTAGCGAGAGGGTGACACTCAAGTAAAGACCCAAAGGAGGGGAGAGGGAAGGCCATCACATGGCTGCCAGGATGAGGAACATTCCAGGCAGGGGAAATAAGCACAAAGGCCCCAAGGCAGGAATGCTGGTGGCCTGTGAGGCATGGCAAGGCCCAGAAAGCTAAGCAGGGTGGGCGCGCGCGGGGCGCAGCGCACAGAGAAGGCCCGGCAGAGCAGCACCTTGTTGGCACTGGGATGCCCTGTGGTCCTACCTGAAGTGAGACGAGAGTCACGGGAGAGCGACAGCAGAGGACGGCAGAATCTGGCTTCAGCTGAACAGATCGCTCTGGCTGCTGTGTGGAGAATGAACTGAAGAGGGGCCGGGGCAGGAGTTGAGTCAGGAGGCAACCGCAATATCCAGCTGGTAGCAGAGCAGCAGTGAGAGGTGGTTAGAGTCTAGAAATATCTAGAAGGTGGAGCCAAGGTGGGATGTGGAATGTTTGGTCTGCACAACTGGAAAGACGGGGCTGCCTTCTTCCGAATCAGGAAAAACTTCAGAAGGAGCAAGTCTTGGGTCAGGGGTGACGAGGTGCCTGGCTGCAAGGCACGTGTATGGGGTCTTTCAGACACCGAAGTGGAGATGTCAGTAGGAAGCTGCAAGCAGGAGTCTGGAGCTCAGAAGAGGTCCTAACTGGATAAAATGTGGTGAGTCTGTCAGCATATGTATCTTCCGAGCCACACGACTGGTGAAGCTCTCCAAGGGAGCCAGCTGCACAGGAATGAGGTCTAAGACTGAACCCCAAGCCCTCAGGGAGATGGAAGACCAGGAAAAGGAGATGGAAAAAGGGAGAAAGAGCACCCAGACTGTGTGGAAAGCCAAGTGCAGAAAGTATTCTAGGAGGGAGGACTGATCAACTGTGTGTATGCGTATACACGGGACACGTTTATACCAATGTACACACAGAAACACACTCCCTACAGATATACACATACAAGTTGTTTCAGATCAACAGTATACTATATAAACAGATCTGTGACTGTTTTCTTGGGAAGAGTGTTCATATAGCAATAGTATCTGTCTGCTCCATCATTTAATAGCGGCATAGTATTTTACTGTGTGCATGTATCATAATTAATTTTTCCTCATCAACAACTATTTTTCCCAATTAAGAACTCTAGATCACACAGCAATGTGAATCTTGTATATTCATCCTTTCCCACCTGCATGATCGTTTCTTTGGGATAAACCCTGGAAGTGGGGTTGCTGATCTGAGACTCCTTCCTGGGCTAGATGTATTCAATAAGGAACATCTGCTGCTATCAAGGAGGGCAGCTGGGGTGTTATTCCAGGAGACTCCATTCCACAGGGGAAGTTTCCAAATGCATGGAGGACACGGGGCAACCATCTGGGTAAACGGCTGTTGGAAACAGGGCAGATGTTTTGATCAAGTCAGAGAAGTCGGCGACAGGAAGCAATCTGTTGGTACTAGCCCTCAGCCGGACATAAAAAACTGCAGCCAACTTCGAAGTATAAAAACCACTCCATTTCCACATAGAGCAGAACAACTCGAGGCCTGCAAGCTCTCCAGCAGAGCCACTAAGAGCTTATGACGTCAAGAGCAAATGTAGCAGACGAAGGCAGATGTGCTTTTTTTGAAATGACTGTAATTAACTCCAAATCTTTCCCCACACTTTATTTTTGCTGGCTGGATTCGTCATTTAGCTGTTAGAACAAGTCTACCACATACCTCGGATTTTTTCCCCCTTCCCCTTGCCGTTCCTGGCATCAGCATGGCTCCATCACCCGTCCGGGCAGATACAGAGCCTTTGGGTGGTGTCAGAGCGACCTACACGTTCAGCGGTAACCTTGCAAATAATGCCTAGCAGCCAGGCAACTGGCTGAGGGCCTCCAACGGCTTCAGGGCGTTAAAGAACAACACATTTAGTCACATTATGTCCTCATGTGTGGGGAAATGTACCGAGACACCCCTTACTTCCTAAGGAAAATGACCAAAACAGAGCTGCGCCTTGGGTCCATTTATTCCCATCTCTGGGTGGGTCTGTGAACAAAATTCATGCCAGGACTCGGGACCCACCCCTGGTACTCGACCCTTGGAAATCATAGGTGAGTGGACTCCCCCATGAAGCGGTTCCCTACACTCGGTTCTTAGCCTCTGACAGAGGCCTACAAGAGGAGATGCGGTAGTCTGAACTTTGGGAACGTTCTGGGTCTGTGTGATCCGGCTGGGTGCTCTTCACTTTACCACGTGACATCCCTTTACTGTGACAGAGCCTGGAGCCACACACACACCAACTCAGTCACCAATACTGTCTCCTCCCTTCTGCTCTGAGGGCAACAGCCGGTCAAGGGGACAGTTTTCTTCTAGGTCATGGCTGAGAGGAGTTACTTTATCCCACAGATACAGCAGCTACACGGCAGCCTACAGAATTTACGCCAAATTCCATTCCTTAAGTGACCATATTTCACAGTTTATTACGAGATCACCGCCACCAGACCTGTAAGCCTCTGCATGACATTTACAGTCCAAGCCCGGGAGTGACCACCACCCACTCCTCCTCTTCCTTGGCCCGGCCCTGCCCAGCCCATGGGCCGGCCTCCCCTCAGAACGCCGTGTAGTAGTGCTCTGTGGTGCTGATGATGTCGCTCTGGTCCTCCAGGAGCTCCAGCACCTGCTGCAGCACGCCTTCGCTCAGGTCCGGGCTGATACTCAGGCGGGCGCAGGCCAAGATGTGCTGAAAGTGGCAGCCCTTCTCTGCGTCTGCTGGAGAGAGGCAGTGGGCTCAGCCTGGCGTGCCTGTCAGACCCTCGGCCCCCTCGGTGGCCTCCCCTTCTCCAGACAAGTCCTTCTCCACAGCTCCCGGGTCAGAACCGCACTTCCCCAAGATCCACTGGCGATTCTGACGCACAGCAGAGTCGGAGAGGCACTGGTTTAGATCACCAGCAGGAATGAAACAAAAGCCCTGTTCTTAGGCCCCTTCTTTTGCCACATGACGTGGACTCACTACTCGGAAACTCAGGCCTTCAACCTTCACGGATTGCTCCTGGACCATGGACTATCCATAACTGAATGGATTTTTAGTGCTTGATAATCTTTTTTCTCTAGGGCAATTACAGGTATAAGCGCTATTCAGTGCCGAACCCACAGCTTTCCAGCTGGGACCCCTCTTGAGACGGAGGGCAGAGCTGGTTATGGCAGACTCCATATTCTTTCCCGGAAGTCCTGACTCACATAACAGCCTGGAGAAGAAAGGACTCCCACCACTGGTCTGTTCTCGTTCTTCTCTGCCTAGGCTTCCAAGAAGTCCTGTCTATGATGGCTGTGTTCTAGTAATCTCTTATCCTCCACCCCAAAACACCTAAGACCAGCTGGTACACAATGAGAAAAGTTCAGGGTGAGCAACCTTTATCCTAGTTCAAATCAATGATTCACAGTAGTGGAATGCACAGTGAAGATCTGGCCATTAGAGACAGTCATGAAATCAACGTAATGGGCTGTGATCAGCAACTGTTTCCTTACCAACAGATTAAGAAAGACGGGAAAAGGAAATTACAAGATGCATTGCATTAGTATTAGCATAAGGATTATTTTGTGAAACCTTATATATGCATGCATACATATATATGTGTGTGGGTCTGTACATATGTATGTACATATAACGTATCAGATCATGATGTAAAATGCATCTGAGTCAAAGTTAAACCTCATCACTGAAAACAGAGCCTCCCAGATTCGCTTCAAGCCCCATGCAGGGCCAGGCTTGGCCTCTCTGTGTCTCCCCAGCATCTGGCACCCCTGCTGTTCCACACAGTCACCAAATGTTGTTTTCAGAGAACGAAATGCTTCACCCCAGTAAGGTGATTAAAGAGGTATCATGGTGTTGGGCAAAACCTGGTTTGGGAGGTGGCACAGGTCTGCAGCCTTGGGCAACTTACAGCATCTTTGAGGCCCAGTTTTCTCACCAATGAAGAGGAGGAGGGACTGTGAAGGGGGTGAGGGTACCTCTGGGGTCCTTTCCAGCTCTCAGGGTCAGAGACCATCTCAAGCAGTGCTCCAGAGCTAATGGAGACTTGTTAAATTCTGACCTCTAGTGGCCCCACCCACTCATTCTCCCTCCCAGTTTACTGCTGAAAAACTTGTCACCTTCACTGGTTTCCAGGCTGCCCCTCCAACATTCACTCAATAAAGACTTCCTGAACACCTACTGTGTGTGTAGTGCTGAGCAAGGAGGAGCAAGTGATAGAGGGACAGTGGACTCGTAAGGCCAACAGGACCACGTTCAAGTACTGGCTCCGACAGGGGCAGAGTGGTTCGTGTCTCTGGGTCTGTTTCTTCATCTGTAAGATGGGGAGAAAATCGCCTCCTTTACCGGTGGCTGTAGGGATCAAAGGGGCCTGGTGGCAGATGTCTCTTACACAGGAATGACTATGATTCTGTCATCCTCTCCACAACCTAAGACGATACCCGTAACCTAGTTCGGGCTCAAAAGCAGCTTCAGCTCTTCTTGAGAAGGGTGATGCTGGATGGTATAAAGGGGCTCCAGCCAACCTGGGCCCGCACATGGCAGACGGAGCACTAGGACCCTCACCACCGTTTGGCTTTTAATCTGTCTTTGTAGGGTCTGCGTGCCCAAGCTCAGGGCTCAAGAGGACCCACGGATGTGGGGCCCTAGGCAGTGCCCCGAAGGTCTTCAACTATCTCTTCAGAAAGACCATGCTGCTGTCTGAGAAGGATTCTCACAAAGTGACCTTGCAGTCACATAGGAGAAGGACTGGTTTTAGTTTTTAAGTGTTTGGTAGAATTCACCAGTGAAGCCATCAGGTCCAGAGCTTTTCTCTGTTGGTAGATTTTTAGTTACTGATTTAATCTCCTTACTAGGTATAGCTCTACTCAAATTTCCTTCTTCTTTTAAAATTTTTTAAGAGTTTACTTGTTTATTTGACAGACAGAGAGAGAGAGAGAGATCACAAGTAGGCAGAGGCAGGCAGAGAGAGAGGGGGAAGCAGGCTCCCTGCTGAGCAGAGAGCCTGATGGAGGCCTCGATCCCAGGACCCTGAGATGATGACCTGAACTGAAGGCAAAGGCTTTACCCCACTGAGCCACCCAGGTGCCCAAACTTCCTTTTTCTATGTGATTTAGTCTTGGTGGTTCTGTATTTCTAGGAATGCATCCCTTCCATCTGGTGATACAGTTTGTTAACATGCAATTGTTCACAGTCCTCTTTCTCAGTCTTTTTTTATTTCTGTAGAACCTGTACTAATGTTCTCTTTTTCATTTCTGACTTTACTTATTTGAGTCTTTTCTCTTTCTTCTTAGTCTTTCTAGCTAAAGGTTTGGCAATTTTGTTCATTTTTTTCAAAGAACTACCTTCCGGTTTCATTTTCTCTATTATTTCCTATTCTCTATTTCATTTATCTTTGTTCTAATTGTTACTATTGCCGTTCTTCTGCTAACTTTGGGTTTAATTTGTTCTTTTCTAGTTCCTTAAATTGTTAGAAGTTAGGTTTTGATCCCTCTTGTTTTGTAATGTGTTTGTAGCTGTAACGTTCCCTTTAGTGCTACATCTCCTAAGTTTTAGTATGTTGTATTCTCATTTTCATTCATCTCTAGCTATTTTCCAATTTCCTTTGTGATTTCTTCTTTGATCTACTAGTTAAGAGTGTTAATTTCCACAAATTTGTTAAATTTTCCTGCTTTGTTATTGACTTCTAACTTCATCTGATTATGGTCAAAGAAGATACTTTGTATGGAATATTTTTACCATTGACTAAAACTTAATTAGTGGCCTAACATATGGTCTATCCTGGAAAATGCCCCATGTACACTTGACAAGAACGTGCATTCTGTTGTTGGAGAGAGTGTTCTGTGTAGGTCTATTAGATCTGATTTCTTGTGGTGTTCAAGTTCTCTATTTCCTTACTTATCTTCTGTCTGCTTGTTCTGCCTTACTGAGAGTAGAGGACTGATGTCCCCAATTCTGATTATAGAACTATTTATTTCTCCTTTCAATTTTGTCCATTTTTGCTCTGTTTTGATGGTCTGACATTAGGTACATAAATGTTTATAATTGCTCTATCTTCTTGCTATATTGAACCTTTTTATTTTTGAAACTTTTAATAATATATGATGCCCTTCTTTGCTCTTGTAAACTTTTTGGTTTTAAAGTTCGTTTTGTCTGATATTAGTATAGCCAATCCTGCTCTCTGTTGGTTACTTTTATTTGCACAGGGTTATCTTTTTCCATTCTTTGACTTTTTGTGTCTTTGGATCTAAGGTGAGTCTTCTGCAGATAGCATA
>ML110029.1:26440-38413 GCA_003697995.1 Taxidea taxus jeffersonii | reverse complement strand
CTGTATTGCCAAAATGCCACTTTAGTTGAATAAAAAATTTAATAAATTACCATAATAAATACATAGGAGTAATTTTTCTAAGGCATTTTGTATTTTCCCTCTGTGTTTCTGTTTGCCCTCTTCATTTGCTTGGGAAACCCTTTCTTCTGGAGATACTGGAAGTTAGGCTTCCATGGAGCCCTGCTTCAGTTATCACAAACATCACATCATGGATCTGAATTAAAGAACTGTTACTAGAGGGGTGGGATCCAGATTTGAACCGTGCATGCTGGATATATATATCTTAAGACTTTATTTATTTGAGAGAATGAGAGAGAGCAAGAGAGAGAGCATGAGCAGGGATGGGGAGGGCAGACAGAGAGGGAGAAGCAAACTTTCTCCTGAGCAAGGAGCCCAATGCAAAGCTCAATCCCAGGACCCTGGGATCACAACCTGAGCTGAAGGTGGATGCTTAACCCACTGTGCCACCCAGGCCACTCTGGACATTTATATTTAAATTCAATTATATGAAGGGGTGTCTGGGTGGTGTGGTCACTTAAGTATATGCTTTCAGCTCAGGTCATGATCTTGGGGTCCTGGGATGGAGCCCTGCAGTGAGCCACAGGTCAGGCTCCCCACTCAGTGGGGAGTCTGTTTCTCCCTCTTCCCCTGTCCCTCAAACCCTCCCCCTGTGTGCTCTCTCTTAAATAAATAATATCTTTGAAAAAAAATGTGATATAATGCATTTTGCTTCTGGGAATATGTAAATTGAAATGACTGCTAAGGAAAGCAATCTGCATATGTTTTTCAAGGTTTTTTTTTTTTTAAGATTTTATTTCTTTAATTTGACAGACAGAGATGACAAGTAGGCAGAGAGGCAGGCAGAGAGAGAGAGAGAGAGAGGAAGGGAAGAAGGCTCCCTGCTGAGCAGAGAGCCCGATGCGGGGCTTGATCCCAGGACCCTGGGATCATGACCTGAGCCAAAGGCAGAGGCTTTAACCCATTGAGCCACCCAGGCACCTCTCAAGTTTTGTTTTTGTTTTTGTTTTTTATCCATGCACACCTGTCACTCAGAAATGCCCTTTACAGGAATCTGGTCTAGGGCACGGATAGCAAGATGAAGTATGTCCTGAGATATTCAACGCAGTATTACTAATAGAAAAAGCTGAAAACAAGTAATATGTTCACCAGCAGATACGCTGATGAATTTAGTATGCAGACATTATGATAATGTCTCTTCTTCCCCCTACCCCAAGAAAAAGGTGCAGGAAAATATTGCTCTGTTAAATGAACACGGCTGAACACAAAATGTTATTCTAGATCATTTCTGTGCTCAAAACTTTGCAGTATTACTGCACTTCATTTCCAAGAAAGCCATAAGTCATTGCCGTGGGCAGTAAGGCCCTAATGCCTGATCTCCTTGTTACCTCTGAGACCTCATGTCCTCCATGCTCTCCTGGTCTTCCTCCACTTGCTTTGCTGTCTGAGTGCCTTCCCTAGCCTGGAATGCTCTTTGCCCAGAGACCCACACACTTTACTTCCTCACCTCCCTCAGGTCTTTCTCCAAGGCCTCTTCTGGATGTGGCTTTCCCTGATCATCCTGTTTACAACTGCCACCCAGACCTCCCTGTCTCTGGCTTCTGATCTTTCCTATCCTGCTCTGTCCTTGTCAGTATCAGTATCATCTTCTAAAATTCCACAGAACATATTTTTTTACTGTTTATTATTTGTTATGAATCTCCACACACCCCGCAGGCAATACACTACACAAATGCAGGGCTCTGTGTTGGTCTTTCATGATACGACATCCGTGGAAATCACAATTCAGGAAACAAATCTTCACCTATCAAATTAGTATGTATCAATTTCCATTATAAGGCACATCTGTATTTTATATTTTTATACCTGAACCTGAACTACAGTCTAATTCAGGTTCAACTAAAATTACTAGAGTTTCTTTCCCAATTTGTTATTTAGCTCTTGAGGTGAGAAAGAACATCTAATTCACTATTGAACCTCATAATGTGCTTAGCACAACACCTACAATTAGTCAGTGCTCAGTAAGTATGGTACGGCCAATAAATGGTGCCACTTAAAAATCTTAGCAATTTGTCTTTGTAAAACAAAACTTTGTAAAAGTAAAGGCAGTTCTCACTTCATGCTTTTGTCTCTGATGGTCTACAGTCCTGAAATACAGATGTTAATGAAACTATAAGATAGCTAGAAATAATCCATATAAACCATAAGGGCAATATCATGGTTTTTGTCAAGATAAAACTCATGTAAATTATAATTGCAGTATTTGAAACCACCACAATAAATGAAGAGATGTGACAACACCCACACATTAAACAAATAAGCCAGATGAGAAGACAAGCAGTTAATATAAATATGCCCAAACTGAAAAACTTCTTATGCCATGTCATACAGTGAAAATATGACTGCATGGTGGAAGTCAGAAGACCTGAGTTTGGGTCCCGAATGTCACTCTTACTAATTTGAGCTTAGGAAAGTTACTTCATCTCCCTGAGACTCAGTTTCTTCATCTGTCAAATGAGACAAATACTGCTTACTTTTCTTTCTTTTCTTTTCTTTTCTCTTCTTTCCTTTCCTTTCCTTTTCTTTCATTTATTTATTTGGCAGAGAGAGACACAGAGAGAGAGGAAACACAAGCAGGGGGAGTGGGAGAGGGAGAAGCAGGCTCCCAAGCAGGGAGCCCGATGAGGGGCTTGATCCCAGAACTGTGGGATCATGACCCAAACGAAGGCAGACGCTTAACAACTGAGCCATCCAGGTGCCCCAATCCTGATTACTTTTCATGATTTGCTGCTGTTGAAGGAAGAAAATCTCAGCCAATAGAAGCAGATTCACTTGACTGACATTCACTCTACCCCTGTCATTATGACAGGACCTTTACCTTTGTCACTTCATAGTCTTATAGCATCAGGATAGTGGGAGGGGCTGTTAGCCTATTATCTTCATCAGACTAAGATTCAGAGGTTTAGAATTTTCTGAGTTACACAGTTAGTTAAGTGGCACAATTTGAGATGCAAACCTAGATGAACCTTGGCCTATGCTCTATCTCAGGTGCCCGGCTGTCTTCACGTAGTCTGACTTGTTTTGGTCACATGCTACCTTCCTTAAGAACTGTTTTTCTTTCCGATGCTCCCATTTTATGGGGACCTTTGAGCCCACAGAAGAGGACTGCAGACAAGAGGTGAGGGTATGCCTGAAGGGATTCTCTGGCTGCTGCACCAGCTTGGATGACCAGTCCCAAGAGGAGATGGGCGCTTCAGCCAAGCAAGTTGCCAGCTCCAGGCCTCCATGAAAATGGAATAGAAAAACAACCTCCTTTTGTGATTTCAGGAATGAGGAAAGCTCCGGCCTAATCAAAAATTTCTGCCACCTAGCAAATGTGGATGCTGGAGTCCCTGCAAATGCCTTAGAGTCATTTAAATGGAAAGAGGTATCAGGACTGCAAAAAGATGGGACACAGAAGGGGTAAAATTTGATGGTAAGAATGAGATAACACGCACTTCAGTTTGGAGTTTGGCAGAAAGAGTATTGCAAACCGGAAAGCCTGTAATCAGGGTCAAACTCTGAGAGCTGGGAGCCCAGGGGACCCATGGGATGCTGGAATGAAAGAGGAGGCCCTGGTTATGACTTGGCTGCATACATCCCCTGGACCCCACACCCCACAACCAACCTGGATTCCTGGGAGTGTCTCCTGGTGGACAAGGCAGCAGAGAGGCTGGTAGATGAGTTTGGTTCAACTACCCACATGGCTGATGGAGAGGACCACACCCACAATAAAGGAGTTACAGACACCAGCAGATTTGCAGAGGAGGCAGTAGAGGAACAGGATGGGGGGAAAAAGAAATAGAAGTTTTAGTGTCATTCAAGGAGAAAGGCACACTCAAGAAGGCTGTCTTTAAAAAAAACAAAAGTAGCTAGATGATGAGGTTGTTAATAATTCAAAACAAAACAAAACTCAGAAAAGGGTTCAAAGATTGCACGCATATTTTCAGATAGCCTCTGTTTTGGGTAATGTGCTGGATGTGTGATTGGCCTTCACGTCTTCGATGCATCAAAAGGTAACCCACATCTTGTAGATAAGAATTTCAGAGCCTCCTAACTTAGTTTTTGGGTATCTATAGGTCAGGAGCATTTTTGTGTTTCTTAAGTTTAATATTTTAATATTAAGATTAATAGGGGCACCTGGGTGGCTCAGTGGGTTAAGCCGCTGCCTTTGGCTCAGGTCATGATCTCAGGGTCCTGGGATTGAGCCCTGCATTGGGCTCTCTGCTCAGTGGGGAGCCTGCTTCCCCCTCTCTCTCTCTGCCTGCCTCTCTACCTACTTGTGATCTATCTGTCAAATAAATAAGTAAAATCTTAAAAAAATATTAAGATTAATAGTAAGAGAAAAGTAGGGCAATGGATTTTTATGGAAATTAAATGCCTTGTAATCAAGTTGCTATACAATGCTTATTTGTAGGTATGCTCTAGTCCTTTTTTTAAAAAATCAAGTTAATATGTTAATACCTCAAATCTCAAAAGCTGGAAAGTCACTATAACTATGAAAAAACAATAATATATCTAGTACTTAATATTCAGATATGATGTATAATATATCTATATCTTATACATCAGATTTAGAAGAGCATCAGATATATAACAGGTGTATAAGGAGACAGTGAAATTATCTTTGCAACTCCATGGCTGGTAGCTAGCAGTACATGAAAAGAATTCAAGAAATTTATTGTGTGGATAAAGATGCCAGAGAAGACTAAGGCAGTAGATATCAGAGTTATGAAAGCAGGAGATATCTGATGTGGGAGCATGGGTAGCACCATAAGTGGTCATATAAGACCTCCAATTTATGCGATTCACTAAGGGTCATAATTTTCTCTGGCAAGGTTTTAAGATTGGCAAGGTTTTAGAAAGCAGTCTGCTTTCTTTAGACTTAGTCCTAAAAAAAATCCTATTTATTGATAGCATAAAAATTTCCTTTTTAAATTTCACTTTTTCTTTGTAGCTCATATGGGAAAAAAATGTAGCTTATGTGTGTGCTTTGATTTATATTCAGCAAGCATGCTAAACTCATTTATTAATTCTAATAATTAATCTGCAGCTATTTGGGGTTTTCCGTGCACATGAGCAAATAAACTGCAAATGCTGAGAATTTTGGTTACTTCTTTGCCACAATTTTTTCTTTTGGTCTCTCATTATTGTCTTTCTGTATTGGCTAGGGTCTTCAGTGAAATGTTGAATAGAGTAATGCAAAATTCCTTAAAGTTACACCACTATGTATTATGTTTCCTGTAGTTCTTTATTAAGGAAGTTCTTGTCTTTTTATATTTCCTTAGTGTTTTTATCCTATTGATCATAAAAGAATGTTGCATTTTATTAAAAGTCTTTTTACATTTATTGATATAACCATATCGCTCTCTTCCTTTAGACTGCTAATTTGATGAATTATAATTGATTGGTAATATTAAATCCAGAGATCATCTCAATTTGATTAGAAATGTATTATCTTTTTTATATGTTGTGGGATCGAGCTTGCTAGAAATCTGGTTGGAAACTCTTTTTCCCTCTGTGATCATGAATGAGGTAGACTGCATTTCCTTTCTTCCCTTGTCAGATTGGTATCAAGGTTATGCCAGTTTCATAAAAGAGATTTAGGGTATTTCTCTTCTGTTTGCTGGAAGAGTTCAGGTGATACAGGAATTAACTATTCCAGTGAAGCTGTCTGGGAGTGAGGCTCTCTTGTTGGCAGGGTTTTAACTAGAATCAGTATTTCTAATGTTTATCATGGTTCCTATTTCTTCTTCAGTTACTTTGGTAGGTTCTGTTTTTATTTAAAATTGCCATTTTAATCCTAGTTGTATATATGTGTATATATATACATATATATACACACACATATATGTATTGTAATGATGTTTTATACTATTACTATAACTTTACCTATAGTATCTGTAGTAATTATTTTTGTTCATTTTTTTTTTTTTGATCATTCCTAAAATCATGGTTTTGTGCTTCACCTATCCCCTTTTTAAATTAAATGTGTTGGGACGCCTGGGTGGCTCAGTTGGTTAAGCGGCTGCCTTCGGCTCGGGTCATGATCCCAGCGTCCTGGGATCGAGTCCCACATCGGGCTCCTTCCTGCTTCTCCCTCTGCCTCTGCCTGCCTCTGCTTGCCTCTCTGTCTGCCTGTGCTCACTCTCTCTCTCTCTAACAAATAAATACATTTAAAAAAAATCTTTAAATTAAATGTGTCAGAGATTTTTGCCTTTTCAAAGAACCATCTTTTGATTTAGAGTCTGTTTATTTTCGATGCTATAATTTCAGATCTCATTATTATTTATTTCTTTGAGGTTATTTTGTTGTTCCTTTTTAAAATCTCATGAGATCAATATTTACTATTATCTTTAGGCTTTCCCTTTTTTTTAATGTATGCCTTTAAGGACATAAATTTTTCTCTTACAATGGCTTTACCTGCATTGAAATGTGGTATGTTTATTATCCTTCAATTCAAAGACTTTCTAATTTTCATTATAATTTTGTTGATTTTATTTCTATTTACATGGAAAATTTCAATTTATCTTTTCATTACTGACTTGTAGTGAATTGCGTTTTACTCAGATACCATGATGTGGATAACACTGATCTTAATATGACAAATTGCTTTATAATCCAGGTGTGTGGTCAATTTCTGTAAATGTTATATGTCATCTGCAGGTTTCGGTTATTATGGTCTAGGTATGCACATTAAGTTAAGTTGATTATGATAGATCTTCTAAGTACATACTGATATTTTTTCGATAAATTATTTTGTATTTCTGTCCATTTTTTTGTTTTAATTTTAAGGATACTTTGTTATATGAATACAAATTTAAAATGCAGGTATGCCTTGCTGATTATTCAACCCTTTTCATCATGAAGTGACATAGTTAACTTCCAGCAATGCTCTTTAGTTTTAAAGGTTATTTTGTCTGATAAAGCAACATCAATTTTCTTGGGTCAGCTACTTAATTGTGTATTTTTTTCCATTCTTTCAGTATTTTATGCTTTAAATATGTCTTACTTTCTTTGATTTTGCAAAATCCAAATAATAATCTTTGCATTTTCTCTGGAGCATTTAGTCCATTTACTTTTAATGTAATTATTGATATGTACAAAATCCTTCATAATTTTACTTAGTAACACTCCCAGTTTTTGCCTGTGAGAAAATATCTTTATTTATTCTTGCAAGATATTTTCACAAAGCATAGATTTCTAAACCGGCAACTCTTTCCCTCATATTGTGAATATATCACCTCATTACCTTTGGTTCCCATTGTTGCTTTTTTTATTTCAGCTCTCAATGTAATTGTTATCTTTTAAAGGTAATGTATCTTTTTTTCTAGCTACTTTTAAGATTTTGTTTTTCTTTGATGGCCTGGTGATATTTAGCTAATAAAATCTTATGATTATATCAATCTGTAAATTCTCCTAGTGAATTTTAAATATTGTATTAAAATTCAGTCATTTTCAGCAAGAAGATTGATGAATAACTTTGTTATATTCCTGGAATTAGAACTCATAGGCCTTTCAAATTTTCCTGATGGTGTGGGGAAGGCCACAGAGAGAGGAAAATAGTACCAACAGGTTTTAAGGATGAGAAAAATGCAGGTTAAAAACAATTAACCCATTTCCTGAAACACTTTTCATGAAGAATTAGAAGCAGTGGGATGGAGAAGGGAGTAGATAATTAAGTGACCTAAATTTATCTAGTCACTCAGACATTTCATGCAAGAGCAGCACACTATAGCAAAAACAGAAACAGCAAAGGCAATAATGCTTATTATATGTCATCCCTTAGAAGTTAAATAAAACCACCTTCATTTTTTATGAAGATTAATATATGGCTGATGTGACTTACATTTTTCAGGATGGACCTGATTTCAGATCATTTATAGAACTGGACTTCAAAAACACATATTTGGGGGCGCCTGGGTAGCTCAGTGGGTTAAAGCCTCTGCCTTCAGCTCGGGTGGTGATCCCGGGGTCCTGGGATCGAGCCCCACATCGGGCTCTCTGCTTGGCAGGAAGCCTGCTTCCCTTCCTCTCTCTCTGCCTGCCTCTCTGCCTGCTTGTGATCTCTGTCTGTCAAATAAATAAATAAAATCTTAAAAAAAAACACATATTTGGCAGGTTAAGTCTTGAAAAGTTTGGAAAGTTTGAAAAATATGGTCTTCATATATACATAAATATAGCACACAATCTTTTTCTAGGAAAGCAGGCATACTTTAAAGCAAGTTTACCTCTACACAATATACCAAAATGCCAAGGCACAGAAAACACAATAACTGAATTTATTGATAATCATTGATTATTCTATTTTTGTGTTATAAATTCACTATAACAATATGTTGTCATTGTGTGTATAGATTTCATTTTGTAGGAAAAGCTTAAGTAAGTGACTCACATACAGAATTCAGATAGGATGCATGCTATCTCCTTACCAGATCTAAATTGCTTTCTCCACAATGCACTTTTTTACCCTAATAGAAGCTGAGTAGCACAATCCAATATGTTAGAGTGGCAGGTAGAATGATCAATTTTTCTATGACTGTACTCTGGTTTAATTTTTTTTAAAAAGCAACTTAAAAATGATCAGGTTTTAGAATGAAATGCAGACATCAAGGAAAGAATCAAACATCTGCTCTTTTCTCAGGGGCTCACGCAACTAAAAAAATAAGTAAGTGCATGAACAATAAAAAGATGGACAAAATGCAGATCATTATACTAAGTCCTAAGTTAGAATGCCTGAAAACATTGAGCTTGCAAGAGAAAAATACACTTTTTAAAATTTCCTTCATGGGAAAAATATGTGAACCAAAGGAGCTTAGAGATTCCTCTAAGTTTTTATGTTTGAGAGGAAAATTTCACTTAAAAAAGTAATGAAATGGGGTGCTTGGGTGGCTCAGTCCTTTAAGCGGCTGCCTTCAGCTCAGGTCATGATCCCAGGGTCCTGGGATAGAGTCCTGCTCAGTGGGGAGCCTGCTTCTCCCTCTCCCTCTGCCTGCCCCTCTGCCTACTTGTGCTCTCTCTCTCTCTCTCTCTCTGTCAAATAAATAAATAAAATCTTTAAAAAAATTCCCAAAACAAAGAAGTTACTATTTTTAAAAAAAAGTAATGAAATTTTAGTTTGGATAGCCCCCCAGAAACTGGAATAATTGATATTACTGGTAAAGTATATCTTTGCACAATTTTAGGTAAATTATTTTTAAGCCAACTATCCATTTATAAGGTTACCCACCTAAAAAAGCATTTTTTAATGGTATAGCAACATTCTTCCCTTTTTGTGTAAATCATATTCCCAATTGCAAGTGCCTCTACCAGATACCATGAGGCATCACTGAACTGTTCCAGTATATTTTTTCATCTAGATTAATCTCAATTATTGAAGTTTACATGATACTTTTTTCCTATTTCATCTTTAAAGCTAACTTTGCCCAATCATTCTGCTTTTGGGAGGTGAAATCGAGGCCTAGAGCTGAGACAAGCGTCTCTGTTGGAAGGTCAGCAATGAATACTCTTGTCACTTATTCTGCAGTACCTATCTCTGAGATAAAATTTGACACTTGCTTTCTAAAGGTAGAAATGAGAACACAGCAATCAAAACACACATGATTCGATAGTTAGGATCTACATGAAACTCTTATTAATGAAAACCTCAAGTATTACGTCACATATGAATCACAGCAACCTAAAAGGTCACCAAGTAAAAAGACCATAAAATGCGTACAAACATGCATTTCAGATTGTATAACTCCATAGATTCCCAAGTAGCCATGATTCAAGATACCTTGACTTGTTTTTGGAAATCACATTTCATCCTTTCTAGGGGACACGGAGCACGGAATTTTACTGAAGCTGAGCAGATGAACGTGTTTCATCATTATTAGGACAATATAACCATTGTCACAGCAGGATGAGGCTAATGCCTCACTAGATGCCACTGAGAAAAGAACCGAGAGCAGTCAGCAAATCCAACTAGGGAGAATATGTAAAGAGATTTCCGGGCTGGTTGGAACCTTGAAACACTCACTCTCTTATTTCCAAAGTGTTCAAAGTACAATAAACATATTTCTGAGACAAATCCTGTGGTTTACTATTTAATGGCAAGTTCTAGTTGCAAGCAGGCAATCAAATATCTACGTGGCACAGGCAAAGAGGGAAAACAAAGGCTCAAAGTCTAGGAGCTGCCGCTAATTATAGCTCAGGGAGAGAAAGCAGCAGACCGTCCAGCTTATTAGACTGGTTCTCAGCAAAGTGAAATGAATATGTCCTCCACAGGGATCATCCCGGTTAGAAAGGTCTTCCCTTTTGAAAGATTTCTCAGCTAAAATATGCCAACTAAGAGAACAAGACTTTTCCCTTCCTCTTCAACACCAGTGTCTAGATAAGATTACTATCTTTTATGTATACCTTCACAGTGTCTACGTTTTGATTTCTCAGAGAATCTGATGTGCATGTCTCAAATGTAGCTACATCCTGCCTGTGACAGACCTACAAACAGCAACCACAAGGAAACCTTGCTTATATCGGTGTTCTTGATGTGTACTGTAGGATTGCCTAAAGGGCTCAGTTCTTTCCCCCTGTAGATGAATGAAGTTTACATCTCCAAAAAAAATTACAAGAGTTAGGGCTAACATTCAGTAATATATCCCAATCCTTTTGACCCACCAATTCAGATTTACCTCTGAGACTCTCATTTTTTTAGGCAAGATGTTTGAGAAACACACAAGCATTTAATTTTTCCTGAAATGCTCAATCAAAATGACATTCTTTTCTAACAATGTGTTAAGTTCTAATAGCCACTTTACAAGCAGAACGGGCAGAATGGAACATAAGCCTTTCTTTTTTTTTTTTTTTTTTTTTTACTTTATTTAAGCTTTATTTAAACATATGATGTAACCCCACCACCCTCACCCAACCCCTCTTCCCCCCACCCCCCTCAGTTTGTTTTATGACATTAAGAGTCTCTTTTGGTTTTTCTCCCTCCCGATCCCATCTTCTTTCATTTTTACTTTTCCTACCACCTTAACTCCCACCCCCGTTGCATCTCCACTTCCTCATATCAGGGAGATCATGTGGTAGTTGTCTTTCTCCAGTTGACTTATTTCGCTAAGCATAATACGCTCTAGTTCCATCCATGTCATCGCAAATGGTAAGATTTCATTTCTTTTGATGGCTGCATAGTATTCCATCGTATATATATACCACCTCTTCTTTATCCATTCATCTGTTGATGGACATCTAGGTTCTTTCCATAACTTGGCTATTGTGGACATTGCTGCTATAAACATTCGGGTACACGTGCCCCTTTGGATCACTACGTTTGTATCTTTAGGATAGATACCCAGTAGTGCAATTGCTGGGTCATAAGGTAGCTCTATTTTCAATTTTTTGAGGAACCTCCATACTGTTTTCCAGAGTGGTTGCACCAGCTTGCATTCCCACCAACAGTGTAGCAGGGTTCCCCTTTCTCCGCATCCTCGCCAGCATCTGTCATTTCGTGACTTGTTCATTTTAGCCATTCTGACTGGTGTGAAGTGGTATCTCATTGTGGTTTTGATTTGTATTTCCCTGATGCCCAGTGATATGGAGCACTTTTTCATGTGTCTGTTGGCCATCTGGATGTCTTCTTTGCAGAAATGTCTGTTCATGTCCTCTGCCCATTTCTTGATTGGATTATTTGTTCTTTGGGTGTTGAGTTTGCTAAGCTCTTTGTAGATTTTAGATACTAGCCCTTTATCTGATATGTCATTTGCAAATATCTTTTCCCACTCTGTCAGTTGTCTTTTGGTTTTGTTGACTGTTTCCTTTGCTGTGCAAAAGCTTTTGATCTTGATGAAGTCCCAATAGTTCATTTTTTCCCTTGCTTCCCTTGCCTTTGGCGTTGTTCCTAGGAAGAAGTTGCTGCGGCTGAGGTCGAAGAGG
>ML110029.1:0-21440 GCA_003697995.1 Taxidea taxus jeffersonii | reverse complement strand
GACCCATTCATTCTTTAGAAGGATGCTGTTGAGTCTCCATGTATTTGTGCTCTTTCCAAATTTCCTCTTGTGATTGAGTTCTAGCTTCAGAGCATTGTGGTCTGAAAATATGCAGGGAATGATCCCAATCTTTTGATACCTGTTGAGACCTGATTTATGACCCAGGATGTGATCTATTCTGGAGAATGTTCCATGGGCACTAGAGAAGAACGTGTATTCTGTTGCTTTGGGGTAGAATGTTCTGAATATATCTGTGATGTCCATCTCGTCCAGTGTGTCATTTAAGACCTTTATTTCCTTGTTGATCTTTTGCTTGGATGATCTGTCCATTTCAGTGAGGGGTGTATTAAAGTCTCCAACTATTATTGTATTCTTGTCAATGTGTTTCTTTGATTTTGTTATTAATTGGTTTATATAGTTGGCTGCTCCCATGTTAGGGGCATAGATATTTAAAATTCTTAGATCTTCTTGTTGGACAGACCCTTTGAGTATGATGAAGTGTCCTTCCTCATCTCTTATTATAGTCTTTGGCTTAAAATCTAATTGATCTGATATAAGGATTGCCACCCCAGCTTTCTTCTGATGTCCATTAGCATGGTAAATTGTTTTCCACCCCCTCACTTTCAATCTGGAGGTGTCTTCAGGTCTAAGATGAGTTTCTTGTAGGCAGCATATGGATGGGTTTTGTTTTTTTATCCATTCTGAAACCCTGTGTCTTTTGATTGGGGCATTTAGCCCATTTACATTCAGGGTAACTATTGAGAGATATGAATTTAGTGCCATTGTATTGCCTGTATGGTGATTGTTACTGTATAATGTCTCTGTTCCTTTCTGGTAATACTTTTAGGGTCTCTCTTTGCTTAGAGGACCCCTTTCAATATTTCCTGTAGAGCTGGTTTGGTGTTTACAAACTCTTTCAGTTTTTGTTTGTCCTGGAAGCTTTTAATCTCTCCTTCTATTTTCAATGATAACCTAGCTGGATAAAGTATTCTTGGCTGCATGTTTTTCTCGTTTAGTGCTCTGAATATATCATGCCAGTTCTTTCTGGCCTGCCAGGTCTCTGTGGATAAGTCTCCTGCCAATCTAATATTTTTACCATTGTACATTACAGACTTCTTGTCCCGTGCTGCTTTCAGGATTTTCTCTTTGTCGTTAAGACTTGTAAATTTTACTATTAGATGGCGGGGTGTGGGTCGATTCCTATTGAGTTTGAGAGGTATTCTCTGGGCTTCCTGGATTTTGATGCTTGTTCCCCTTGCTATATTAGGGAAATTCTCTACAATAATCCTCTCCAGTATACCTTCTGCTCCTATTTCTCTTTCTTCTTCTTCTGGAATCCCAATTATTCTAATGTTGTTTCGTCTTATGGCATCACTTATCTCTCGAATTCTCCCCTCGTGGTCCAGTAGTTGATTGTCTCTCTTTTGGTCTGCTTCATTATTCCCTGCCATTTGGTCTTCTATATCACTAATTCTGTCTTCTGCCTCATTTATCCTAGCAGTAAGAGCCTCCATTTTTGATTGCACCTCATTAATAGCTTTTTTTATTTCAACTTGATTAGACTTTATTTCTTTTATTTCTCCAGAAAGGGTTTTTATTTCTCCTGACAGGGTTTCTCTAATATCTTCCATGCCTTTTTCGAGCCCGGCTAGAACCTTGAGAATCGTCATCCTGAATTCCAGATCTGACATATTACCAATGTCTGTATTGATTATGTCCCTAGCCTTCGGTCCTGTCTCCTGCTCTTTTTTTTGTGGTGAGTTTTTCTGCCTTGTCATTTTGTCCAGATAAGAATCTGCTGTTCTCCTTGTTAAGTGAACTTGGTCTTGGCTGGATTTCTTTAATCTTCTGGGGGAGGGGCCTGTTGTAGTGATTCTCAG
This sequence comes from Taxidea taxus jeffersonii, assembly GCA_003697995.1. NCBI lineage: Eukaryota > Metazoa > Chordata > Mammalia > Carnivora > Mustelidae > Taxidea > Taxidea taxus. Next base: position 19,560 of record ML110029.1, on the reverse strand, counting down.
GTGTCTTTGCCCCAGGCGGAGTTGCACCGCCCTTACCAGGGGCCGGGCTAAGTAATCCTCTCAGGTTTGCTTTCAGGAGCTTTTGTTCCCTTAACGCGCTTTCTGTAGAGTTCTGGAGGACGGTAATGACAATGGCGGCCTCCCAATCTCCGGTTCAGAGGAGCCGAGGGCTAGGGGCCCCAGTCTTCAGCGCGCCTTCAGGGAAAAGCGTTTAATCCCTCCAGACTCCCTAGCCCACGTTTGCGCCGGAGAGTGCGCGCGCGCGTCCGCCCGCAGACACCGCGCGCCAGCAGACACCGCAGGCCCGCAGACCCCGCGGGCCCGCCGACACTGCGCGCACCCGCAGACCGCGCGTGCCTGCAGACCGCGCTCAGAGAAAATCGTGCCTAAGCAGTCCCGTCTCACTGGCTTCTGGGAGTGCTCCGAGCTCACCCAGCCTGTGATCAAGCGTCTCTGTCTCTGGCAGAGTCCCACCTGGAGTCTCCGGAGCCCGTAGATCCCTGAGCTCTCCCGGGTCGGAGTCTCCCCGGATCTTGTGGGGACGCCTCGCACAGAGCACCGGCCAGTGCCACAGAGCACCGGTCCGTGTCACAGACCACTAGGAAATCTCGGCTCTGTTTCCGCAGCCGACTTCCCCGCTCTAATACCTGTGAGCTCTGCGACACTCAGACACCCCCGATCCTTCTGTGACCCCGTGGGACCTGAGTCCACGCTGTCCCCACGAGGTCTTCACCCCAGTTTAGCCTCTGGAGCGATGTCCCTCCGTGGAGCCGACTTTTAAAAGTTCTGATTTTGTGCTCCGCCGCTTGCCAGGAGCCGGCCCCTCCCCCTGGGGTCTATCTTCCCGTCGCGTTGGATTCACTTCTCCGCTGGTCCTACCTTTCAGAAAGTGGTCGATTTTCTGTTCCTAGAATTGTTGTTTTTCTTCTCTTCGATCTCCTGTTGGATTTGTAGGTGTTCGGAATGGTTTGATAGGCTATCTAGCTGATCTCCTGCTGGCTGATGTCGTCTCAGCCTCCTACTTCTCCGCCATCTTGACTCCTCTCTCGAACATAAGCCTTTCTAAGCAATTGTAAAACTAAATAGAAATCTTCAGGCACCTTTTCTTTTTTTTTTTTTTTTTAATTTCCTTTGATAAATAGCTACTGAGCACCAAGCATTGTATGAAGTGGTCAAGACACTATAGGAATAAAACCAAAAGGCCTGCCTTCATGGCATTTATGTTGCATTGATGGAGAGAAACAAACAAACAAACAAAACAATATATAAAAGTAGAACATGTAAAAGATCGAGAAAAATAATACTTGAATATTACTCTGATGAAATTGAGTATTTTCACATAGGTTATTTGGGTTTCTTTGCACACAAGCAATGAGAATTAGGTCAAGAAACATTAACACACAAGTTAAGGATAATTAAATAATTTGGCCAAAATCACACAGCACATCAAAGAACATCTTAAACCCAGGTCTTCCAATTCCATGTCTTAGATTTTTTTTTCCATTACAAAGAATTATCTACACAGTATCCAAAGTAAATGAAATGTTCCCAAAGAGCTGTGTATTGAATGCCATGGAGATGAGATATCCAAATGATCTGAAAGATTAAATATGCATCTGAATATTTCAGGGTTCTCCACTCACAGGCTCAGAGAGAGCAGGACTCGATGAGAATAGAATGAAGCAGCTGGATAATTAGCAAGGGAACACCTGTTATTTCCCTTTCTTATTTGTTTTTTATAGAAATTACTTTCAGAGGGATTCAGAGTCTATTTCCCTCCTTATAGGTGTTTCCATAGCTTTGGCCTATTAATACAGGAGTAAAGGAGACATCATTTTGGTGGAAAGGCAATGGAAGAAAGAGAGCAGTACATGTTGTTAAAGGCAGGGATGGCCCACAGAGACCACTGGAATTTGGAAGAGTTGGACTGCTTTACAATTACTGGGATAGCCTTCTTTGGAGAGTCTTGAAAATAAGCACCTTGGCTGCAATATTTTCACAGATTATTTGGATGGCCACAAAAGCTCAGTAGTTGTTCTGTTTACGCTGAATAATTATGATTCTTGAAAGTAAAGTTACCAAGAAAAACAAGGAAACAAAGTTTAAATAATGTTGCTATTCATTAAACTATATTCTCCTGCTTCTGAATGCACAGGACTGACGTGGAAATGCCAGGGGCAAAACAGCATGCCGAGTTCAGTGAAGCTAATTTTGACTGATATGTTTGCAGAAAGCCAGGAATAATACAGCAGAATGGACACCACACTCACAGGTTCATTGCATCCATGACTTTGCACTAACACCAAGCAACAGGGAAAATGCAGCAATTATCTAGTGAATTTAATCAGTGCTGATGTTCAGGGTCAATCACCCATTAGAACAACTTCCTAGTTCTTGTACCAATTGTACACCAACTGCCTTGTGGAGCAGTGGAATCAGGATTCCAGTCTAGATTGTGGGACCTCCAGGTCTGAGCTCTCCCACCACTGTCTTGCTAACCAACTTGGACACAGTCCAGGTTTCTAAACATGAAGTCAAAGCAAAAATCATACCAAAGTCAACCAGGTACAGAAGACTTCATTCAGGGCAAAATGAGAGTATGTATCTAAGTTCAACTCCCTTCAAACAAAGAGTAGGACAGTTTTTAAGAGCAGAGGTGGTTGTGGTGTTAGTTGGAATTAGCAAAGGAAAAGTAAACTTTCTCATATATTCATGGTAGGAGACAGTTTTATAACTTAGAGCAAAGGTGCCTACAGAAGCAAGGCTCCATCCTTCCTATAGAAACTGGGAGGTCTCGGGGCTCTCTCCAGCTGCCAGGTAAGGGCTTTAATATAAAACCTTCATCCCTTTGAGGAAGAAAGAAGTGATCCAAAATACAGGTCAAAGAGGAGTATCTCCAGCTTAGTTCAGTGTTTTGAATGTATCTGAGAAGTGATGTTGTCAGTGGCATTTGTGGGCTGAGAAGCAGGAGTTGTGGAATGTTGTGGAATGTACATCTTCTCAACAACAAGGACATTCAAATGATCTTTAGTTAGAACTATGTGAACCTCTCAACTAAATGCTTTGATACATTTATTTGGTTAAGAGTAGACTTTTTTATACCAGTCAAGGATACTTTGATGGGACAATGAATATTTTTTAACATGTACTTTTTCAACATATCCTAAACCTTTGCACATTTGTAAGGTAATAAATGTTTGGATCCAGGGTCTTAGACTCAGTTCCCCTTCCCTTACATGGACTTTCCTGGTCTTTTCCTTTGAGATTTCCCTTTGAGATATTAACATCTATGTTCTCTGCACTTATAGGTAAACTTGGCTCAAGAATTATCAGGTAAAATGTATATTTAATTTATTCACCTTCCTTGATGCCTTCTCATACATTCAATCTAAATTACTACCTACACATTAAAAATCACTAATAATTATGAGATATTTTGGAAACACAAAGACTTCTGTAATCTTAACTACAGTGAAGATTCCAGAAGATTGAGTTTTTGAAATATTCAATTGTACCTGCCTGACTTCATTAGATAATTTGCTCATCTGTAGACAATGTTTGTGAAAATAGAAAAGGTTTTCAGCAGTGCCATTCCCTGGAGAAAATGTGGTAAACTTAAAGTCACTGGAACTTATCCCCCCAAAGAGCAGGTGTTCTACTTATTCATGAGCCAGTCCCTGCAGCTTCAGGATTGTGTAAGAAAGCAAACTCACAGACAGAGAACAATCAGTCTCCAGTGAAGACCCTTCCCACTTGGGTGTTTATCTCTGTGCATTGCATCAACACCGTGGATGGCTGTTTTCTGTTGATGAGTTCAAAGACTGTGACTTTTATCTAAATCAAATGCTAATCAATTGAAATAAATCTTGCAAAGGATGCAGGGATCAGAAAGGAGAAGAACACGATACCGAAGAACTCTTCATCATATGTCAAGCCATCTCCAAACAAGCAACTGGCAGAGTGAGATCAGTTAACATTGGAAGAAGAGAAAATCAATGAGTGGGATAATGTGACAGATATTTTCACAAGAGACTGACTTGAGAATCAAAGAATTAAAGGAAGCATTGGCAAAATGGATGAGGCTGCTGAATATAGTACTAACATTGTTTATGATATTGTGGCCAAGAATGCCATGTTAATAGACAATTTTGAAGGGAAAATTATGATCGTCCAACCCAATCAACACCTAATCCATTGTTGTCTTATTACACAACTTGTGATATTTTTAAAATATTGATAAAATGAAATAATTTTTAGAAATTTTATGATTTTTCAGATAAATTTCTAGTCAAATATATTAATTGCCTTCATTATTTAATGACATTTACTCTTCTTTGTAGTGAATTTACTTCATTTGCCCTGTTTCAGGTTCCTGTCATCCTCACATGATGAAGATGGCATTCAAGTCACTAGGTTTCATTTTTTTCCTCTCCAGTAAAGGAAGTAAGTCCTCCCAGCTATTTTTTTTTTCCCTCTCCCAACCAACCATACCAGTCATATACAATCTTCAAGGTTAAAACTTGGATTAGGGGGCACCTGGGTGGCTCAGTGGGTTAAAGCCTCCGCCTTCAGCTTAGGTCATGATCCCAGGGTCCTGGGATAGAGCCCTGCATCGGGCTCCCTGCTCAGCGGGGAGCCTGCTTCCTCCTCTCTCTTTGACTGCTTCTCTACTTGTGACCTCTGTCAAATAAATAAATAAATAAAATCTTTAAAATAAATAAATAAAACTTGGATTAGATCTCCACATTTTCTGCCTCCCTCTTTATATATGCCCTTATCCATCCTATGGAAAATATCTCAGACCCAGTGGAAAAACTGAGAAAAGTGCCATTGTTAATATTTTGTATCATGATATGTTTTCTCCTTCATGAAGGATGACTATGATCTACAAGGGCTGGTGTGATTAAGTCTGGGATGACAGCTTCTCTGGATAACATGTTCTCTGGATACTGAATCACCTTCTTGGACACTTTTTTAATAGTGATTCATATGATGAAACTATAGCTCATTTTCTAACAAGGTTCCAATGAAGTCACCACCTTTTTGTCACCTTTGCAAGAAAAGAAGGCTAATGGTTTAACAGAATGCCAGGTCAGATCACTGACCTGTTGATAATTAGACAGGTGAAGTATATGTACTTTTTTAATTGCTATTTTGAAGCGTTGTTAATTCATTCAGAAAAAAAAAAAGTAGAAATTAAAAATCTTCAGGTTATATTGAGTGCATGAGCCAGCAATGAGCATATCAGGTGGGGCCAAGATTTCACAATGCAAAAATGACTTCAACTGGTCCTTTATTTTTTACTTGAAATTTTTTTTTGGTTTAAATAAATGAGATACATTCTTTATTTGTCTGTATAAATTAAGTGGAAGTACTGGCTACTCAAACTATAAATGAATGAATAAATCTACTCATAGGCATAATCTATCAAGAGTTACTTATTGCATTCTTATGTTGTTATTATGTTAAAAATTATAGATTTTTAGGACAAAAACCAATTAAATATATTGCTTAACTTATGTTAATACTAAAGTATACAGAGAGAAAATTATCAGTTCTCCTAGTATCTATGGAAGCAAAATTAAATATTTTAAAATTCCTCTCCTTTTATTTAATACATTTTAATACTTGAAGTATGCTGAATTGTAAAATTTACAAACTAAAAAGGGCACTTTTAGGCACGAATATTTGACACAAATTGATATCCATTACATACACACATACTTTTCAAAAATTATGTATAATATCATAATAAATACTTAAAAATGTATCTCACAAAACTTTAGCACTCTATTTTATTATATGTTTGTTCCAAAAGAGTTGGCTTTACTTTAACATTAATAATCTAATAATCATTGGGCACTTGGGTGGCTCAGTTCATTAAGCGGCTGGCTTCAGCTCAGGTCGTGATCCCAGGGTCCTGGGATCGAGCCCCTCATCGGGCTTCCTGTTCAGTGGAGAGCTTGCTTCTCCCTCTCCCTCCACCTGCCACTCTGCCTACTGTGCCCTCTATCTCTCCTTCAAATAAACAAATGAAATCTTTAAAAAAAATCTGATAATCATTTTAAAGAAACTGCTTCTAACTTTTCAATGCAATCAGGCTATCATTAAAGAAAGTCTAAAAGTCTAATTAAATATGAATAGACCACTATTTTATACAAGTCCCAATTTGCCACAGATTGATTTAATTCCTCCAATACACAGGAAAATTATTTTTTGCATTGTTTACAAAGAAAATGATTGATTATGTGCGTCATTTAATAATGGATATTCCATCTTGTTCCACTAGGAATTTGTAACAGCTAACAGAAAAGATATATACAATAAAATGGTAAAACATTCTCAAGGCTACAGAAAATAGAAATTATAACAAAAGATCATGGGGTACCTGGGTGGCTCAAATTGTTATGCGTCTGTCTTTGGCTCAGGTCATGGACCCAGGGTCCTGGGATGGAGCGCTGCATGGAGTTCCCTGCTTAGGGGGAAACCTGCTTATCCCTCTCCCCCTGCCGCTCCCCCTGCTTGTGCTTTCTCTCTCCCTGTCATATAAATAAATAAAATATTTTAAAAAGAGAAATTATAGCAAAAGATCAGTATCATGGTTAAAAACAGCACAGGTATTCAGGTAATAAACTCCTACCTGTTTGTTATAAGTGAACTTTGAATTTGTTTCTGGGCTTTCTGGCAGCTGAAGTGGAGACAAGGGCTGTTCTATAGGTATCCTATTTCTTGAGGAAAAGTAAAGAAGGTATTTAGATGTGGGTGATAGACAAATTCTGCTGCACCAGAAAATGCCAAGAGCTTCTGTGTTTTGGAGCTTATTGTTAGGATTATTTTAAATAAATCCCATGCAATGGGAAGTATAGGAATCAAAAGGTCAGGATTTTATTATTGGTCCCATCTCAAAATATTTGTATGATTTGAGTAATTCATTTAACATTTGTGATTTCAATTTATTTATTTGTAAAGGAAAGGTATTGAACAAGATGACCTTTACTGAAGTTCTTTGTAGTTCTAATATCCCATGTTCCCACCTCTTCAGCACAGAAAGAAAACACTTGATCTTTAAAAAAAAAACATGTTTTATAGGTAAATGTCTTACTAGGGAAGAAATTGTCTTAAGAAGTTGTTTTGAAACAGTTGTTTAAAGAAGTTAAGAGTCATCTGTCAATCTCAATCAAACAAGAGAACTGATCAGCTTGGTTAGCCTGAGAGCAGTCACTTAGGAAATGAGGAGAAACTAGAGTTAACATATGCTAGTATGCCTCCTTCCATCTGCAATGCCACCTGCCCCCAGTATGATATGTAAGGAGGACAGGAACTCAGTCATACCCTAACTCAGAATCTTGAAGGTGTCAGAAGTGAGTGTCTGATCAACAATTGCTTGTTATCTGACTCACTAGTCTTGCTCTTCTTTTGTTGACATGCTACCAGAATCACTGTGCAGAATTAAAAGCATCTAATGCGGAGTTTGAGGTCTAATGTTATTGCCTATCTTGCAAATGGTGTGGAGTCAAAATAACCTTTAAAAATTCCTTAAGAAATTTATAAATTATGGCATGTTGACTTTTGCAAAAAAGTCTTATAACATTATTTGTGTGTGTATGTACTATATAGAAATACATAATATGTAATAAAAATACAAATAAATATAAGCTTACCATGTTTTTAACAATGAGAAAGAGCTGGAGAATGAAAGAAAAAAAAGGAAAATGAACGTGTAACATTGAATTTGCATGGGTTAAATGTGCTTATAGTATGCCAGTATATCACAAATAGCAGCAGCTCTGGGGGACTGTGAAATGGGTAAGGTGTGAATTGACATCTGGATGAGTATGATTCTCCATTCACACTCCATGTCCTCAGGAGGAGAGACCTACAGGCCACAATATATTCATTGTTATTATCTGGAACTGGTATATAGGGCCTGCTTCCTGACTGCTTCAACAACTAGTCAAGGTGAGTTCCATCTCTCCCTTTCTGCAATCCCATCCTCATATCACTGCATATTAGTGATGAGGATCTTGGAAGTCCAAAGCAAAAAGAGAATTCTGTTATCAGGGAAAATGAGCTAGGTTTTACGCAGTTTCAAACAACTCCAAAATCCTGGAGAATTAAAATCTCAAAGGTCTATGTCCTGCTCATGTTATGTATCCATCATGGATTGGATGAGAGCTCTGCTTCAAGTTGTGGTCACTCTAAAACTCTGGCTGGTGGAGAAGGCACTATGTGAAATCTGTTATTCACTATGGCAGAAAGCAGGAGAAATGAAGCAAATCATAAATGCCCTCTTTAGGGGCACCTGGGTGGTTCAGTGGGTTAAAGCCTCTGCCTTCGGCTCAGGTCATGATCCCAGGGTCCTGAGATCGAGTCTCGTATCTGGCTCTCTGCTCAGTGGGGAGCCTGCTTCCCTCTCTCTCTCTCTGCCTGCCTCTCTGCCTACTTGTGATCTCTCTGTCAAATAAATAATAAATAAAAATCTTTAAAAAAATATAAATGCCCTCTTTAACACTTCCACTTGGAAAAGACACATGTCCCTTCTACTCACTTTGCATTGGCCCAAGCAAATCATATGGCCATAGTTTGCACCAAAGAGATGAGCAACTGGAATCCTACCCTATGTTTAGGAACACAGCTAGAAATATTTGTTTAAAAACATTAATGTCCATTGCAACAAACAGATGTGCCAAAGAGTGAATTCTGTAAGGTCTCCAGTTCTGCTCTGAACTGCTTTTATGGTCTTTTTTTTTTTTTTAAGATTTTTTTTTTTTAATTTTTCTAAGAGACAGAGTACAAGTAGGGGGAGGGGCTGAGGGAGAGGGAGAGAGAGAATCCCAGATAGACTCCCTACTAAGCATGTAGCTGACATGGGGCTTCATCTCACATTCCGAGATCATGACCTGGGCCAAAACCAAGAGTCTAATCCTTAACCAACTGGGCCACCCAGGTGCCCCCTGGTCTTATTTTCTTAAATGAACTTCAGGAACTGGGTCATTATGTCAGTTCATCTACAATGAATGACTCACATATAGCAGTGGAGAAACAAATCATCCTGTCACTTTTCCCTTTTATTTAAGAAAAAGGAGGAGAGAGAGAAAAAGAGAGAGGGAGAGGGAGGGAGAGAGAAAGGGTACTCTTAGTAAAATCTCAAGTGTCATTTCAGAGCCAGCATGATGAATTAGTTAATTAATTTAGTTAAATTAATGCCTGTGGTGACCCCCAAAGATTCCATTTTCAAATCCCTAGAAAATTGAATTGTTGTTTTATGACAAAGCAGAATCAAGTTTCAAGATGGAATTAAGGTTATTAATCAGTTGACCTTGATGTAGGGAGATTATCCTGGATCATCTGGAAGGATCCAATGTAATTTTTACAATTTTACAATTTTTACAAGTGCAAAAAGGAGGCAGAAGAAGAGGTCAGAAGTCAGAAGGATGTGATGTAAGAACACAAGCCACCATTGCTGGCTTTGAAGATGGAGGAAAGGTGTCATCAAGAAAATGCTACAAGCAGCCTGTGAAAGTTGGAAAAGGCAAGAAAACAAATTCCTCCATGATGTCTCCAGAAAAAAATACAGACCTGCGAACACCTTGATTTTATTCCAGTGAGACCCATAGCAGACTTCCAATGTACAGAATTGTAGGATAATACATTTGTGTTGATCTAAGCCACTAATTTTGCAACAATTTGTTAAAGCAAAATAGAAAAACTAATATAACACCTTTATTTTTTTAAAACTAACTTGTACTTCTAAAACCATGGCTACTCTAAGATGTTCTGCTAACTATTTCAATAATCTGGCCATGCAATATGTATTTTAAATTAAAGGAATAAAAGGAAGCACACTGGTCTGCATATTATTTTTTTAGAGAGAAATTTTCTCAAACCATAGGTCTAATATGCCATCTCTTCTATTTCATACAGAGTATGGCTTGATATGCGGGTAGAGTTTTCAATGCCTGGATTCTTACACCTCTTTGGGAACAGATACAACCTTTTTTTTCATTCATGTACTTGACTCTATTTGCAAGCATGTGCTGGGTTTCCACTGCTTTCTTGTTGTGGTGTCAAAATCTCTTGCAACATCCACCTGTCTTCACGGTTGCTTTTGATTTAGGGACCACAGTTTGAGAAAAATGAAATCAAAAGACATATAACAAAAGAAATGTATGTTGAAATTATATACTATGGTCACAGAGGGCAAGAACCATTTCTTATTCACCATTATATATGCCCTAGTGACTTTCTTAGAATAGGAGTTCAAAAATACCTGAAATACATGAAGCCATGTGGCATGAGTAAGTGTCTTGGAGGCCTCCAGAGTAGGAAGATACATGTATTAGGAAACAGAAAAAGGACAATGATGTAGTTTGGCAACCTTCAAACACTGGAATTTGAAAAGCAATGTTCAAATTCTGACTCTGTCTCTCACTAGTTGAATCATCTTGAGCAAGTCATTTAACTTTTCTAAGCCTAAATTTCTTCATCTTTAAAATGGGAAAAAACGGGGCACCTGGGTGGCTCAGTGGGTTAAAGCCTCTGCCTTCAGCTTGGGTCATGATCCCAGGATCCTGGGATCGAGCCCCACATCAGGCTCTCTGCTCAGCGGGGAGCCTGCTTCCTCCTCTCTCTCTGCCTGCCTCTCTGCCTATTTGTGATCTCTGTCTGTCAAATAAATAAATAAAATCTTTAAAAAAAAATAAAATAAAATGGGAAAAAATAATTGCACTGACTTCCAGTTTCCACTCCAGGAAACTCTATTATTCTATACAAGATACCAGGCTTTTAATAAAAAGTTGTAAGTCATGTTAAAAGGCAAGGAGGAAAAAAAAAAAACACTTTCAAGGGACAAAGCAACTAACAGAATCAGACTTGGCTCTGTCACCAATATTCAAACTATCTGACAAAGAATTCATAACAGTGATTATTAGTTTAATGGCTCTGAAGGGAAAAATACACTGTATGCAAGCTGACATGGGTAATTTCTGTAGAGACATAGAACTATAAGAAAAATCAAATGGACATATTAGAAATGCAAACCACTGTAATGGAATGAAGAATGCTTCTAATAAATTCTTCAGTAGAATCAAGTTAGCTCAGGAAAGAATCAATGAACTTGAAGTTGGCCAATACAAATTACTTAAACTGAAACAAAAGGAGAAAACATAGGATAAAAAAACAACTAACTAACTAAACAAAACCAGAAGTGAGTATTAAGAACTGTATTCTGATTGGAATTGGAATTCTTGAAGGAAAAGAGAGAATGAGAACTGGGTAGAAAACCTATTAAAAGATCATGGATTAATTTTTTCAGAATTAATAACAGACACTAAACCACAGATCCAAGAAGCTCAGAGAATACCATGCAGGATAAATACAACACACACACACACACACACACACACACACACACACCCCTTGGCAAATCACATTTAAATTGCTCTAAATAAAATATTAAAAAGAAAATTTTGAAGGCAGCAGGGAAAAAAGTCATGTAACATAGAAAGGAGCAAAAATAAAAATGAAAACAATTTCTTAGCACAAACCATAAAAGCCAAAAGACAATGGAGTGATAGCTCTAAAACAATGAAAGAAAAAATATTTTGCCAACACAGAAAGCTATAGTCCAAACCATATGATTCAAAAAGTAAAGGAAAAATAGTCTTTCTCAGGCAAACAAAACCAGAAAATTCATTGCCAGTAGACATTCCTTATAGGAAAGGTTAAAGGAAGTTTTTTTGGACAGAAGCTTGGCTCTACACAGATAAAGTGTTAGAAATGGGATACATGAGGGTAAAAAGAAATTTATTATTTTCTTATTTCTAATTGCTCTAAGAAATATCTGACTTATAAAGCAAACATAGTAGCAATAAATGATGTTTATAGCATACACAAAAACAAAATATATGACAATAGCATGAAGAGAATTTGTATATATACCTGTAGGAGATTTACCCTGGATATGAAGTGGTATGTTTTAATTTGAAGGTAAATAAGGAATGCTAGTAATGATATACACAAATTCTTTTTTTAAAGATTTATTTATTTAATTTACAGAGAAATAGAAAGAGAGAGCATGGAGGGGAAGGATAGAGGAGAGAGAGTCCAAGCAGACTCCATGCTCAACACAGAGCCCAATGTGGGACTTGATCCCATGACCCTGAGATCATGACCCAAGTAGAAATCAAGAGTCAGACACTTAACCAACTAAGCCACCCAGACGCCCCTATAAATTACAAACCATAAAGATACCACAAATTTTCAAAAAGTATAAACAATAAATTAATAAATTAACTTATAAAATAAATATTTATAATTTATATAATGAATTAATTATCAATTTAAAAATTAATTTGTTTCTTTTTTCCTTTTCTGCCTTCCTTTGAGTTGAGAATTTTTTAATAATTTCATTCATTCATTAATTCATTAAATAATTAATCATGAATAATTATTAATCATAATTATTAATAACTATGATTATTAGAATTGCATGATTGTAATGATTATAATTATTAATGATCATAATTATTAATAATAATTAATTATGATTGATCATGAATTAGTTAATGATTTCATTGAATTAACTGATTTAATGATTTCATTAAAAATTCTCAACCCAAAGGAAGGCAGAAAAGAGGAAAATAGAAACAAATAACAGATAACACAAACAGAAAATAACTAGTCAGTTGGTGGATTTTAATCCAGACTTTCTAGAATCATAATAAATGTGAATGGTCTAAACATACCAATTAAAAGAAAGAGATTGTCAGATGGGATTTTTAAAAAGTAAGATACAAAAGCCTATCTATAAGAAACAACTTTCAACATGAAAACTTAGGTTAGGAGAAAAAGGATGGAAAAAGTTAAGCCAAGAGGAAGCCAGAGTAGCTATTCCAAGGTCAGCTAAAGTGTGCTTCGTATCTGAGTTATGTGGGCTATTCACCAGCACTGATTTTAAAAATCTGTCATGAAACAGTTGAATTTGGAGGACTTTATAAAGTATGACAAGCAGAAACAGCTAAAAGTTCACTGCTCCTTGTACTTCACACACGCTATCTCAAGTCTTCCAATGTTTGACCCAGTGTGGGCAAACCGCTAAGTAGTAAAACCAAGATATTAATCACTGTGCTGTGTTCTTTACAAAAAATAAGATTTTATTGTAGTTTCTGTGAGCATTATGCTCCTCTCCCTATGGCGAGACAATTAAAAACAAGCCAACCCATTCTCTAAGCTGGACTTCTTTTGGATGGGTAGAGTGTTGCTTCAGTTCTTTCAAATGCCTTAACTTCATGGGTCTCTTTCAGAAGAATAAAATTCATCTGTATCATGCCCAACCGAAGGTCACTGCTACAATAAAGCCTGCAGCAGTTTAGGTTAGAAGTGAAAGGGACCCAGAAGAGCAGAATATTCGGGGTATATGTTAGGACATCTAAGAGATGACAGAGGAGTAGAGCAACATGCCGAGGCACTCACAGCCATCACTTTCAGAACAGGACTAAACCCCAGGTCTCCTGCCATCAAATACATCACTATTTCTTCCTTCTCACTTTACAAGTCTCTGTAGCTGTTGACTCTCATGCACAGAATAAAACCCCATTAAAATGACTAGTACCAAACAAAGGCAACCCCTTGTGAATGAGACAAGCTCTAACAGTTCATTTAAACATTGATTATTTAGTATCAGATACATATTTTACTACAGGAACCACATGGAGAGAGAGAGACCAGAATGCCTTCAGAGTTTCTGTCTCTTCTCCAGATACCTGTTACCCTGAGGCAATGTGGATCTCAGAGGCCTTGGCACCAGGACTAATTTCTACTTTCTTTCTTTGTAGTAGGAAGCAGCACCTCTTGGGCCACGTTTCCTTGTGAATTCTGAGTTGGAGAATGTGGTCAAGTCAGAGCTTCTTTTTGAAGAGACCATGACTTTCAGGATAGAGGATGGTTGTGGTTTATACTTAAGGCATTATCTGTTATTTGTCCCTTCCCCTCTATTTGTTAAGAGTGATAAATTAATCTTTTCTGAGAGTTTCAGATAAATAGGACACAGAATGTAATACTCTTAAATACTTACTTTCATATGATCTGAAAACAGATAACCTTTCAATAAAAACTTGTTGACAGAAGACCATAGACTAGTTTACAGTATTGGGTTGTTTGCTCCATTAAAAGAAAGGAAATCCAGTTTTGTTTTGTTTTGTTTTGTTTCTTTTTCCCTAGAACTAGCATTCTTAGAGGAAAAACACTGAGATTTTGGTGAAATGTTGCTAGGTTAACCTTAGGTTTGTTAAAATAAATTCACAGGAAATCTATATCAAAATATTTATTTTTTCAAAATTTCATCTTTGGTAATTTTCTCAAAGTGTCATATAAAAACTAAATTACTAAAATAGAATCCAGTAGGCAAAACAAAACAAAAAAGTATAAAAATGCAAGTGATTTAGGAAATGAGACAGCCCCTTTCTCAAACTAAATTTCTGTTTACAAAAATGATATTTTCAGTATTTGTTGATTTTAAAAGATGATCTTGCTTTTAGGCTGCCCCCATGTGTTCTAAAGATATCAGTGTTTGTCCAAACTGTGCACCAAAATCTCTTTGGAAAGCAAGTGTCGATTTTCAGTCAGTACAATAAAGAAAAACCCCACCTGAAGCCAGAAGAACTCTTTGGATGACCTAGCTCTGCTACTATTGTGTGACTTTCCAAATCTAATTATTTTCCTCATTTAATTTCCTTTTGCTTCACATTTCCAAGTAAGAAGTAGAGATAATTATATCCATCGTATTAACTTACTGGGATGTGATGATCAAACAATTTAATATATAAACCAGTACTTCATAAAATGTGAACCTTATTTTATACACACTAGTTACCTATATAAGTGAGACTTCCCCTCTGTCAGGGGTAGCTATTGTATTATAGCACCATGAACTTCAGAAACAAAACACGCTGGGCTAGAGTCTTTGGATATTCTTTTATTTTCAAAATATCCACTTGTGTGACCTTTGCAATCAAATAATTTTTTGTAAAATAGATAACTAAAAAAATTTCCCCCTTTTTTATGTTTTCTTCTTGAACTTGAGTACTAGTTGGGACACACTTGGCTTCTGGATCTATAATGCAACTAACATGGGAACATTTTGTCTTTCCATAGCTCAGCCCCATGTCTGGAGACACCTTCCAGTTTTGATAACCAGTGACTGAAAGAATTCTGTACTGTAATCCACATAGCTTATTGTACATTTAAAAATGAAAATATTAACAACTAACTGGAGCTTTCACAGAAGTAAGGTAATATAACAACTCGAGGCACAAACAATCCTTTTAAAAAATGCGTCGAGTATCTAAACTGTATGAATCAAAAACAATTTTGAGATCAATCATTGCAGAACACTGCTTGAATAAAATTTCGTTTATATCTTTGATTCACTGAAAATGTTAAGAAACTGTAAAAGTCAACACACGAAAAATTCTATAATTAACTCAGTGTATTACTAAATCATTTTGTTTTTCCTACCCAAGTGTTAAACAGAATGTCTTCAACTGCTTTATAATTCTTAAGAGAAACTGATTTATAATCACCGACTTAATTATATTAGATACTGAAAACATTCAGATTTAGCACAAATATAATGGACAACAACTTGATTTTTCCTGATCATTGCCAGTTTCTTGAAACAAACCCATAAAAGTTCCCAGTCATTAATTCCTTAAATTCAAAGTTCTGTGGACAAGTAGTATGACTAATATGATATTTCCACACACTATTTGGTAATTCTAGTTTACTTTTTTGCATCTCAACGCTTCTGGTTTCCAATAAAATGTCATGTTTCTTGTATTCATTGAGATAGAGGATCAAATTAGCTATTCTATTAGCATTAACTGAATATGTCTCATATAAGAAAAGATGTTAATAACATAGCTGAATTACTACACTGATTTGTGGAAACAAGCAATACTATTTAAATTTAAATTCAAAATTTAATTTGTTGCAGCTGCTATTAAACCTATATTAATATTTTAATTGGATACTACAAGACACAGCAATATCATAGCAGTTGGTCAACTCTTTATAAAATCATTTTTGCAGAAATGCAATACAAATAATTTTAAGGAATTATTGGCATAATGAATTTTAATATTTTAGAAAATGTCTCAGTTTTTGAATAGGAATATAGTCCTGACTCAGGCACCGCACTGTTGATCTGCAAACCTTCGTGTAAGGCAAGCGATGTCCTATCTTAGAGGGATGTCTCTATGGGAAGGTTGGAATCACAGTTCACCATTTCAGTTCTAAAGATCTTGGGCAGTAGGGGGTGTAGAACGTAAAGCCCCAGTGGGCTTTCTTTCAAAGTTTCCCACACTTTTACCTAGAAATCAGTGACAATATTTTTTTTAAGTTTTAAAACAAAACGCGCGCGCGCACGCGCGCACACACACACACACAACAAAACAAAACAAAAAACCTCTTGAAATCCTTATTGTCCTTATCAGGCATTAAGAGCAGAGTGGAAAGACTTCGTGGTAGTTTGACCATGTTCGGCCGCAGGGTTAGAGATTTTGCACTGGAGAGCTGCTTCAAGCCAGGCATAGAAACCACCAGGGGCCTTTTCAGAACCCTTTGCTACCCCCACAGAGAAGGGATACTTAAAGAGGAAATTGCCTGTGGAGCTGGGAAAGCTCTATTTCATTACAGAATATAAATACTTCAAGTCTCTAGATGGCAGCCTTTAACGCGCTTGAAAAGCAGTTTCGTCCTCCTCCGCCACCTCCACTCCACTCTCACCCCCATCTTGGCTACTTGGCAATATAGTATCAGCTACATGTGTGCCTTAGCCTGTGGACGTTGGGTTTTGCTGCTCTCCAAGAAAGGGAGCTGAAAAATGTTTATTCCTGTGCCTGATGATCTCGGCGGGAAGCTGCCTAGATGGGAGCTTGAGGGAAGGGGGAAGGAAGCGATGACAGAAATGAGCAACAGGAAGCCCCTCGCCCAGCAGAGGTGGGGCTGTGCGGGCAAGAGCGAGATCCCCCGCACCCCGCGGTCTTCAACATTTCCCGCTCTCTGGGTGGACCCTCTGACCTGCACAAAGAACACAAAAGCCACCTGCCCAGCTGAGGGAACACAACTGGTACTACAACCTCAATTACCCCTAAACGTTTTGTGGGGGTTGAAATATAAAAATCTCAGTTTCTCAAATTCACAAAGGACTGAGTGTGAAGGAGCGCAGAACGGGGGCAAAGGGGGGAGAAGGAGGCGCAAACCAGGGAAACGCGCTGCTCCCACCTGGCTCGAGTCGAAGGTGGCGTCCCTGAATTACCCCCTGTGGACCGCAGGCTGGGACGGAGGCAGGGGACGTGCTCGGCCAACGCAGAGTGGTCTAGGATTTAGGAGCGCTAGAGGCAGGTGGTTTGGAGCGGCCCAGGTCCGGCTGTCCAGGGTCTCAGTGGGGAGCAGCCTAGGTGTCGTCGGGGATTGCAGGCAATTTCACCGCCCCACTCCCCCGCCCTTCTCCCCAACCACTTGCCACCCCGGCAACGGCGGACATTCGCTCAGATCCTGATGGACAGGGATGGGGGGTACTTTGCCCTAGTCTTGCTCCCTCCTATTCTCATCCCTACCTTGAAGCGGGTCTCTCCTCAAGGCGCAAAACCCGCGCAGGCTACGTCCACGGAAAGTGCGGTTCCTGGCTCCCGCCGCGGAGAGCAGACCCCAGCCCCGGCCCCAGAGGCGGGCCCCAGCTGTACCCCAAACCCGAGCCGCCCTGGAGCGCAGGCCGCACCCAGCTTCGCACCCTGTGGGGCAGTGGACGGGGGTCACCCGTCCCCCGGGTGGCCAGACCCTACCAAGCGCAGACCCTAGCGCCCCGCAAGCTCGAGAGCCACCCGAGGCGCAACGCGGAGTTTGAGGGCCACTGGGTGGGGCAACGGGGAGAGCAGGTCTTACCTGGGTACGGAGAGCAGGGAGTTGCCATCCATTGTCGATGGGCGCGCAGAGAAGAGGCGGAAAGCGCGGGCGAAGGACGGAAGTCTGTGGCGCGAGGATCTGGTTCCCAGAGCGCACGGACGGGCGCGCGCGGGGACAGAGGCGCGCAGGCTGGGACCGACCGTTGTTGAGACACGCTCCGCCCTGGCCGGGAAGTGCTGCGTGCCGCGACCGCTGGAAGGTCCCCTCCGGGTCGCCCCTCAGATCTGGCTGGAGCGCTGTGCCAAAGCTGCAGTCCTTTGCCCTGCGCCTGTCCTGCCCTTCGCCACTGAAGCCCCAGGCAGGCTCCCCCTGAGCTTTTCCTGCCTCTTCTGGAGCCCAGCAGAGGTGATTCCGACAGAATTTCTCTCTCCCCGCCCCGCGGTAGCGTCTCCTTCCCTCTACCTCTAGGGTATAACAGGTCTCAGCCCTGAAGTTCTTCACCCACTTTCCCAAATTCACGCTCTATGGCAATGCCCATATTCCCCACTGGTCGTGCACTAGTCCTCTGGCTGCTTCTCTAGATTTGGGGTTATTTTTGTTTTCTTCCGCAATGTATTGGCTGATAACTCAGGGCAATGCAATGCTCTCCTTGATCCCCCAACTATTTTCCTTTTACGTAGACTCTTTTTCCTGTTTCGGGTTCTCACAATTTATCTAACTCATTTTGCTTGTGACTCACTTATGCCTTGCTTGTTAGAAGCTTGTGTGCACAGAAAGATCTCAAAAGCCATGACAGTGGCCATCCATCAGAGACCAGCACCTAGGCCCTGGGAGGAAGGACTGTTTAAACAAAAATTCCTCAGTGCCTGCTTCAGTATCTCCTTGAGCAAAAATGACATTTGTCTTAAGAAGAAAGACATTTGTAGTAGCAAATGACTCTTAAGAGGGTACAACTGACTCTGATCCCTTTTTCATTACATGGAACATATATGTTATATATTTACATAAAGGAAACCCATAGAACTCCCACAAATGGGAAGGTGGAGTATTTGTATTTTGCCCTATTCCTCCTGGTAAGGGCAACTAAAAACTGGAGATTATAAAACAAATATGAGAAAACAAGAAGGTATACGAAGGCAGACAAGTTAGGGACCTTGGGACACAAGGATTGACTTTGCAGTGACTTCCTGGGTTTCCTTTTTGCCTTACATACCCCAGCCTTGGGGCTGAAGAAGCTGGCAATCTGGAAATATCTGGGTGCAGACAGGAAAAACTTCCTCTTTCTAGCTATAGGACCAGAAAAGAGACAATCTAACAAGACAGAAAATTTACAGACAGTAATGGCTATGCTATGTCAGAACACCAAAGAAAAATTCCTGTGGTCCCACCTTACCTACATCATCAAAAGACAAGTGGGATACCCAGATTCTACTATGTCTAGGCTCTAAGGAAGCACCCCCCCCCCAACCTAGCTGGTGTCCGAGAAGACTAAGTAGGGAGCCAGCCACCTGTAGTTTTGGTGTCAATGAAGCCTGTATTTTCCTGCAGCACAGCAGTAATGAGGTCACTTCCCATTCTGCACTGGGAGAGTGTAAGAGGAGGCAGAGTGGAGAGTCAGAAGTTTCACCTGCCCAGAGCAAATGCTGAGGAAAACAA
>ML110028.1:29412-50724 GCA_003697995.1 Taxidea taxus jeffersonii | reverse complement strand
AAACAGATATAACCAAACATTTTTAAAAGGAAAATGACTGGTGGCCAAGGAAAGCATCCCCTGTCCCCCAAATGTGATAGCGATGAGTTGATCAGATTCTGAGATTTCTCATGGACGCCTGGTGCAGGGGGCTCAGTCCATTAAGCATCTGCCTTTGGCTTGGGTCATGATCTCAGGATCCTTGGATAGAGTCCTGCTTTGGGGCCCTTGCTCAGCAGGGAGCCTGCTTCTCCCTCTGCCTACCACTCTCTCTCTCTCTGACAAATGAATAAATAAAATCTTAAAAAAAAAGATTCTGAGATTTCTTATCACTATCCACATGTCTAGAACAAGGAGAACTGAGCGGACAATGCTTTTCTCACTCCTTGTGACTGAGAAGAGGTGGAAATTGGTAAAGGTAAAAAAAAAAAGAGGTATACCAGAGTGAGTAAATACAGATGCTGACACTTTCATGGAAGTGAAAGCTACAGTTTCACACTGAATTGCATGGATGATCTGAAGTTCAAGAGCATCTCCCCACCCCAGGGCAGCAGGACACATTTCCCAGCTAGACAGGATGAGCGGGATCCTGCACAAAATGTTCAGAGGACAGAGCAGAGTCCAGGTATTCTAAATAAGATCGCATAAGGCCTCATGAAGGCTTCCCTTCCTCACTGCTGGGGAAAATGGATAAAATAAGAAACAGCACAAAAACCACAGCTTGGTGGAGAAAACAAACTGGTCTCAAACATGGTGGGAAGAGTGAAGAAATCACTCAGTGTGTCTGAGTCTGTAACTGCTGAATATGATGGTGCTGTCCCTGTATCTCCTCTTTTACTTAAGACAACCCTGTGATAGAAACCATACCATCCCCATTTTACATTGTGGTACCAAAGCTTGCATGTCCAAGGGCACACAGTCCACAACAGACTGCGTCAGGATTCAAGTGCGGTCAGCAAAGTGCCAGGACCCAAGTGCTTAACTCTTAACTCCTCAGCGCCTTCAAGACACACTGCTAGTGCGAGCTGTCTGAGCATCAGCAAGATGGAAAGAGAGCCGGCAACTCAACAAACACATTCCAGGGGGGAAAGAGGAAAAGAGGAGGAGGAAGGGAGGGGGAGGCAAGAGAGGGGGAGAGAGGGGGAGGAAGATGTCGTGCAAAAAATAGACTCCAAATGTACAAGGGAATGTACTTCAAGGAACAGAAGGACGTTCCTCACAATATGGCATTAGATGGTTTGGGAAGTTATTGTAAATTGTGTATTTTCATAGATTTCATTTTAGAATTGTTGCTACTGTATGACAATACAAGGTTGAGCTTTTTTTTTTTTTCAATGTTTCTTGGCCTTACATGTTTCCTCCTCTTTTTTTAGGAAATGCTTTCCATAGCTCCTTCCTATTTTTTTCCGTTGGGCTGTCCTTTTCTCACCGATGTGCAGAAATTCTTTATATATTCTGGATAATCCTTTGTCACTTACATATGTTAGAAATTTTTCTCCTAGTTTGGGACTGTCTTCTTCACTTCTTATAGGGTGTTTTTGATGAAGAGAATTTAATATAGTTTTAGGAGTTTTCTATTGCTGCCAAAAATTACAACAAACTTAGTGGCTTAAAACAACGCCCATTTATTATGCCACCATTCTATAGCTCAACTGTCCGGCAGGTGGTCTGCTTTGGGTTTCACAAGGTCAAAATCAAGGTGTCAGCCAAGCTGGACTCTTCTCTGAAGACTCTGAGGAACAATCCATTTCCAAGATCATGCAGGGTGTTGGCAGAATTTGGTTTCCTTGTGGTTGTAGGACTGAGGTCCCCATTTCCTTGCTGGCTGGCAACCAGGGATCACTCTCAGCTTCTAGAAGCCACTTGTGTTCCTTATCATTCTCGTGATACCATTGTAGTTCCTTTTCAAGTTAATAAAGATAATAAAGTTCCTTTATTTTCTTTTCAAAGGTGCATCAAATCCTTCTCCACACCTGGAATCTGTGACTTCCTCTTCTGCCACCTGGGGAAAACTCTGCTTTTAAATGGTGTTGGGCCTCTGGGTGGTTCAGTGGGTTAAGCCTCTGCCTTCGGCTCGGGTCATGATCTCGGGGTCCTGCAATGGAGTCCCGCATCGGGCTCTTTGCTTGGCGGGGAGCCTCCTTCCTCCTCTCTCTGCCTCCCTCTCTGCCTACTTGTGATCACTCTCTGTCAAATAAATAAATAAAATCTTTTAAGAAAAAATGGTGTGTGACTGGATTAAGCCCATCTGGATATTCCCTCCCCCTTTTTTGGAATGTTAAATGGCTTTTTTTTTTTTAAAGATTTTATTCATCCATTTGTCAGAGAGAGAGAGCAAATACAGGTGGATAGAGTGGCAGGCAGAGAGGCAGGCAGAGGCAGAGGGAGAAGCAGGCTCCCCGCCGAGCAAGAAGCCCAATGTGGGACTCGATCCCAGGACGCTGGGATCACAACCTGAGCCGAAGGCAGCCGCCTAACCAGCTGAATCACCCAGGCATCCCTGTTAAGTGGCTTTGTTAGAAAATTTGTTTAATGGAAAATGACTACAAAATGATAAGCATTTTACACCAGTAAACAAAGGATATCCATTATTTTTATTCTACTATTTACTTAAAATAAATTAACACATATGTATTATTAGTTCCAGAGGTAGAATTTAGTAATTCGGTTGCATATAACACCCAGTGGTCATTCCATCACGTACCCTCCTTAATGTCCATCCCCCATTACTCCACTCCCCCTCACCTCCCCCCCAGCAACCCTCAGTTTCTTATAGGTAAGAGTCTCCTACGGTTTGTCTTCCTCTCTGATTTTATCTTATTTTTCCTTTCCTTCCCCATGTTCATCTGTTTTGTTTCTTAAATTCCACATATGAGTGAAATCATGATATTTGTCTTTCTCTGACATTTTGTTTAGCAAAATACTCTCTAGTTCCATCCACGTCGTTGCAAATGGCAAGATTTCATTCTTTTTTATGGCTGTTTTGACATATAATGTAACATAATCATGGGAGGTAATCATCTACGGGTAATGCCCACCTCTCAAAGGGGAGGGGATTACATAAAGACAAGGGTCATTGGGACTTATTCTCAGAATTTTCCCTACAAGAGTAAAACTTACAAATGCTTTTTTAATAGTTGGCACTTTTTCAGTTACGTTTAAGAAATCCTTCCCCTACGCCTGGGTGGCTCAGTTGGTTAAGCAGCTGCCTTTTGCTCAGGTCATGATCCCAGCGTCCTGGGATCAAGTCCCACATCGGGCTCCTTGCTCAGCAGGGAGCCTGCTTCTCCCTCTGCCTCTGCCTGCCACTCTGTCTACCTGTGCTCACTCTCTCTGACAAATAAATAAATAAAATCTTAAAAAAAAAGAAATCCTTCCCTATCCCAATGTAAAAAAGATAGTTCCCTTTATTTTCTTCTAAACATTTCAACATCTTTTTTTTCTCCTTTAAGTCTTTAATTCCTCTAGAATTTGTTTTTGTGCATATGAAGTAGAGACCCAATTTTATTTTTTTCAATATGAATAAATAATTGCCCCAGCATTATTTATGAAGTAGTTCATCCTCTCCCCACCAGTGTGGAACACCACTTCTGTCATATACTAAGATAACCTAGTTGCACAGTCTGTTTGCTGGGCTCTACAGGTTTGTTCCACTGGCCCATGTGCCAATCCCTCCATCCATACCACACGGTCATGATGACTCTTGCTTTAGTCATGTCACCCAGAAAGGCAAGCCCTCCAACTTATCCTTCTTCAGGAATGCTTTGGATATTCTTGACCTTTTGATACTTCCAGATAAATTTGAGAATCAGCCCAAATTAAGATCCTTTTTGGATTTTGACTATAATTGCACTGAATCAGTGGTTCTCAAATTGGGGGCAGTTGTGGCCTTCAGGAAACATCTGACAATGTCTGCAGACAGTTTTGGTTCTTACAACAGGTAGGGAGCTGTACTAATAGCATTTGGTGGGTAGAGGCCAGGGATAATGCTAAGTATCCTCCACTGTACAAGACAGTACCCACAACAAAGAAGTATCTGACTTAAAATATCAATAGTAACAAGCTTGAGGAAAACCTCCACTAAATTTGTGTAACTTAGGGAGAATTGATATTTACATCTTTGTGTATTTCAATAAACAAACATGAATATCATTCTATTTATATAGGTCATCTTTAATGTATTTCAGTTAAGAATTGTAATTTTCAGTATACAGGTCCTGTACAGTTTTTTAAGGATTTATCCCTAAGTAGATAATGATTTTTTATTATTAAAAATGGTATTTTAAAAAATGTTTACTGTTTTATGCTGGTACATAAAAATATAACTTGATTTACATGTTTTGATCTTATAGCCAGCCATATTGCTAAAATTCTATTTCTAATATGTCTGTAGATCCTTTCAAGTTTTCTATATGAAGATCCTATCATCTGCAAATACATTTTGCCTTCATTTCTATATGTTTAATTTCTCTTATTTTATTGTGATGGCTAGGGATGGTATAAAGCTGAAGCAAGGAGAATGGGAACATTTTTTTCTACTGATTCTAAAAGGAATACTTCCACACTTAAGTGTCTGAAAATTTTTAATTTACATTTTTAAAATTCAAACTTAATTGCATTTTTGCTAGAAAAAAGTGATCTGTGTAACATAGATCCTTTGAAATGTTAAGACTTTCTTTATAATACAATCAATTATAAAATCCATATTTTAAAAAGATGTTTTATTCACTTGATTTATCAGAGAGAGACTTTAAAGTCATTACTATAATGGGATATGTTTCAATTTCTTTCTGTAGTTGTACCATATTTTTGCTCTATATACTTTGAAGTTACTTTATTCGGTATACTCACATTTAGAAGTGTTATAGCTTCCTGGGGATTTAAGCCTGTTATCGTTGTCCTTAATAATGCTTTGGCTTTAAAGTCTACTTCATCTGATATAATATAGTTATGCCAGTTTTCTTTAGTATATGTCTGATTTATCTTTTCTACCCATTTGCTTTTAACCTTTATGTGGACTTATGTGCACAGCATATATCTGGATTTATTTTTCCCCAATTTGATAATCTCTGCCTTAAAATGAGTTTAATCCACTGATATTTATCATGATTATTAATATATTTGTACTTATTTCTACCATTTTACCTTTTTTATTTCCATCTATCCCACTTTATCTATGCTTCTTGCTCTTTTTATTTTTTAAAGGTTTTATTTATTTATTTGAGAGAGAGAGAGAGAGAGATGGCACACACACAAGCAGGGGGAGTGGCAGGCAGGGGGAGAGGGAGAAGCAACCTCCCTGCAGAGCAGAGAGCCGATGCAGGACTCGATCCCAGGACCCTGAGATCATGACCTGAGCGGGAGGCAGATGCTTAACTGACTGAGTCACCCAGGCGCCCCTCTGCTTCTTCCTCTTTATAAACTTTTATATTCTCATTCTATCTTTTCACTACTTTGGAATTTATGCACTCTATTTTTCTTCTTTTGGTGTTAACCCTTTCAAGTTTATCATGCACATTTACTTTAATAAGTTGAGGGCTGGATGGCTCAGCTGAAGTGTCTGCCTTCGGCTCAGGTCATGATCCCAGGGTCCTAGGATCAACTCCTGCATGCGGCTCTTTGCTCAGGGGGAAGCCTTCTTCTCCCTCTGCCTGCCATTGCTCCTGCTTGTGCTCTTTGTCTCTGACAAATAAATGCAATCTTAAAAAAAAAAAAAAAAAGCTGAAGGTCAAACAATATCCTTATCCCTCTTTCAAAAAATACAAGGATCTTAGAACACTGAATTCTGTAGACTCATTTCCAACCTATCGACCATGGCTACTCACTGTTTTTGTCTGTTTTTCAAACCCAAAAGTTAGACATTACTACTTTACACAGAAAATGTTCATTTTACATACAAGCTTATTACTTGTTAGTCACTCTCTCTTGCATTTCCAACCATTCTTCTAGAATAATTTCCCTTCTTTTTGAAATATATCCTTTAATGAAGGTCTCCTAGTAGTAAGCTCTTGGGTTTTTTTATTTATCCGTAAGTGACTATTTCACCCTTATCTCTGAATGACAGTTTTGCTGGGTACATAATCACAGGCTGTTATTTTCTCTGAGCACTTTGAAAATGCTGTATCACTGTCATCTGGCCTCCACAGTAGCTGAAGAGGAGAGGTCACTGGCGGGGTAACAGCCATTCCCCTGCAGATGTGTCCTCTATGTCTTAACACTGCTTTTCTGTTTTCCTTCCTTTGGACAGATCTTCTAGTTCACTAAATTAAGTTTTTTTAAAATTTCAATGTTTTTTCTCATTTATGTGTCTATTTTTCAAATTAACATATGCATGCCTAATAATCTTTTTTCCAAAGATTTTATTTATTTATTCGCAAGAGAGAACACAAGCAGGGAAGAAACAGAGGGAGAAGCTGAGCAGGGAGTCCAATGTAGGGCTTGTTCCCAGGACCCTGGGATCATGACCTGAGTAAAAGGCAGCCGCGTAATCAACTGAGTCACCCAGGCTCCCCATGATGTTTTTTGTTTGTTTGTTTTTAAGTAAAATAGTTTTAATTTTTAGAGTTTGGTTTAGCCCAAGGAGCCAGGCAATGACAGATATAACTGACATTTGAATAACTGGATTAATTTAGAGAAGGGTCAATCCAGTTTTGACACTTTTGCTTGTGTGTATGTTTTTTTAAGATTTTATTTTTCAGAGCAATTTTAGGTTTACAACAAAACTGAGAGGGAAGCAGAGATTTTTCCATATACTTCTGACACATGCACCACCTCCCCATATCAACACCGTGATTAATCCTTTGTTTATCTAGATATTTAAATGTGTAGCTATTCTTTTTTTTTTTTAAAGATTTTATTTATTTATTTGACAGATAGAGATCACAAGTAGACAGAGAGGCAGAGAGAGAGGAGGAAGCAGGCTATCCACAGAGCGGAGAGCCCAATATGGGGCTCGATCCCACGACCCTGGGATCATGACCCGAGCCGAAGGCAGCGGCTTTAACCCACTGAGCCACCCAGGCGCCCCTAAATGTGTAGCTATTCTATATCATGTATCTGACCTTTTTTTTTATTTATTAGAGAGAGAGAGAGAGAGAGAGAGCAAGCACAGGCAGACAGAGAGGCAGGCAGAGGCAGAGGGAGAAGCAGGCTCCCTGCTGAGCAAGGAGCCCAATGTGGGACTCGATCCTAGGACTCTGGGATCATGACCTGAGCCGGAGGCAGCTGCCCAACCAACTGAGCCACCCAGGCGTCCCATATCTGACCTTTCTACTCTCAACAATCTTTGGGGAGCTACTCATTTTTTCCTGGGTTGGTGATATAGATTGTGAGCTCATTGCCTGATTTTAATTGGAGGGAATCCTTTGGATCTAACTTGTGAACTGGTCTTTATTCTTGCAGAGAAAACTGCCTTGAATCACTCGGTCCCTGGACACCTGGAGTGTCTGGATTCAGCACAGCAAACACAGACTTTCCTTCTCAATGCTCAAGTCAGGCCCCAAACCATTTTCTTAACTATTGACAAGTGCCCTTAAACAATTCAAGTCCAAAAGACACCTGCAGCTCCCTCAGGCACCAGCTCCAAGTCCCTCTGACTCTAGCTCACGTGTCCTGTTCTTATTTTGTTTATTAAATTAAACTAATTAATTTATTGAAATTTTTGGAAGGCAAGACCTTTGGAGATTTCCCATACCCCTAGCGAGGCCAGAACTGTCACAATGGTTCATCATTTACAGTCTTTGGTTACTATAAAATAAATGAGTTTCTTGGAACCCCTCATAAGTCTCATCACTAGAAGTAGATCTAAAATACCTTTTAGTAAAAAAAAAAATGCATCTAGTACAATGCCATTTTTATAAAAATAAGTTCTCTCTAGTTATCCATTTCCTGTATGTATATATGCACAGAAAGATGCCTAGAATTTATGCTCATCTGACATGAGTTATGGCTATTTCTGGGTGAAGAGAATGGAAATGACTGATTCATTAGTGTTTTTGAGCCTGTATTTTTTTTTTTACAAGAATAGAGTGATTTTTTTCTGAAACAAAAATAAAAGAAGGAAAATAGGGGCACTTGGCTGGCTCAGTTGGTAAAGTATGTGACTCTTGATCTCTTGATATTGGGGTTCTGAGTCTGGGTCCCCCATTGGCTGTAGAGATAACTTTAAAATAAAAAGAAGAAGAAGGAAAAGAACCAGACTAGAAGTGAGTATTCTAAGATGTTAATGGCAGTTGGGTTACGGTGATAGAGATTGAAGCTACTGTTGGGTTTCTTTATTGTACACTTGTTTAAGTTGAAAAAATCACTGCTTGACATTCATCAGTGCAGCTGTTTCTGTAGGAACTGTCATTTGTACCATGAGCCCTGCCATCTAGACTGTGTGTGATATGGCACCAAGTATGACTCCACATCAACTCTGTTAGTACAAGGTTCACCGTAGGAAGTAACATTAACACTGGTATTTGTGCTTATAAAATCATAACAACTACTTTGAAGTTTTACTTTTGGTCCAACAGGAAATATACATGATTTTTAGGGAAACAGTCCAATGATATAGAGTGCTACTATATTTAACATAGACCAAAGTAATCCTTCTCTAATACAAGTAAAGTTCCATTGCAAAGAATAACACCACTGTGGAAATGGAAGCTTTTTATGGAAGATCAGATGACCAACAGAGGTAATTAATGCTTTGCTGGTCTGGTTGTAAGCAATGTCTCTGGTGATAGCTTTTTATAGTTATCCCCTCTAAGGTAAGGGCGTGACACTGATGCTTGCAGCTCAGAGAAGCAAGAGTTGTAACTGTGCACATAAGGTTTTCATGTATTTCTGTTCTCTTGGAGATTATGTCTGTCCAGTGATAGCTTTCAGTCGGGTTTTTTTTTTTTTAAGATTTTACTTAGTTGACAGATAGAGATCACAAGCAGGCAGAGAAGCAGGCAGAGAGAGGAGGAAACAGGCTCCCCGCTGAGCAGAGAGCCCGATGCGGGGCTCGATCCCAGGACCCTGGATCATGACCTGAGCCAAAGGCAGAGGCTTTAACCCACTGAGCCACCCAGGCGCCCCTTCAGTCTGTTTTTTAAAAAAGATGTTCAAAGAGAGTTTTGGTGAATGATGGCATCATGGAGATGAACTTGTACTAAGAGTACATGTACATCAAACAATAATTATCATTTAGTCCATCTCTTCCTTCAAGCAATAAAATTACCTAAACAAAAACTTTCCAAGCCACCTACCACAATTAAAACTTGGAAAAAACATCTAGGAATAGAAAAAAGGGGGGGATAGAGGTAGTAATGTGTGCATAACACCTTCTCCAAAGTACATTTTTCCCCTTGCTAATTTACCACAAAGAAGCTAGGCACAGCTGTTTCAGCTCTAGATCCTAAAGCCTGGGAATCAGATTTCTAGCAATGATTCAACTTTACATTTCAATATAACTAAATAATTTAGAGATGTCTTTAAATACCTCCCGATGGAAATGCACCTGTGTAATACCATCACTTGCCTCTCTAACTGAAATGTTAGTCGCTTTCAATTTCTCTTTCTTCTCCAATACATCATCTGCTTACCCCATTTCCTCTCTATATTCTATCTTTACACATTACCTTTCCCTCATTTCAATAACCCTAGAGCAGGATGCTGGATTGAAAACAACTGTCTCTTACAGAGCTTCTCTCCAATTCGTATGGCCTTCATTTCTACACAAAGCAATAAGAATTATCTTCCACCAACAGCTGTTTTCAGTAATAAGAAAGCAAAGTTCTGTGACTAAGCTGAACACCCCTTCTGTTCTCCAAGGCCTACGGTAGTTCCTAGTTGCCAATGGTACTGAACTGAAATCTCCAAATACTCTTCGTTATGTCCTTTATGAACTCTCAGTGACCTGTCCACATTTTCAACATATTCAAATTTATGTTTTCTATTCCATTTAGTCTGATAACCATGCATTAACATGATTAATTCGTTTCTTCTTTTCTTTACCGCTACAGTAGGGACTATTTAATCTCCTGTATATTTATTCTCTCCTTCCTTAATGATAGGTCCTCTAATTTTTTTTTTTAAGATTTTATTTATTTATTTGTCAGATAGAGAGAGAGCGCAGGGGTGAGCACAGGCAGACAGAGAGGCAGGCAGAGGCAGAGGGAGAAGCAGGCTCCCTGCTGAGCAAGGAGCCCGATTTGGGACTCGATCCCAGGACGCTGGGATCATGACCTGAGCCAAAGGCAGCCGCTTAACCAACTGAGCCACCCAGGCGTCCCAGGTCCTCTAACTTTAATCGGGGCATGTGGCTGTCCAGGATAAAAACTACATTTTGCAGCCTCTGTTGCAGCTAGGAGTGTTGAGTGACTAAACGCTAAATAACAATGTGTAGGCCAAAATGTTATAAGCAACAATAAGTGTCCTTAAAGGGAAGGAACAGTCATATTTCTTTTTTTTTCAATTTTATTTATTTATTTGAGAGAGAGAGAGAACGTGAGAGCATGAGCAGAGGCAGGGGCAGAGGGAGGAGACTCCCTGCTGAGCAGGGAGCCCGATGCAGGGCTGATCCCAAGACCCCAGGATCATACCCTAAGCTAAATGCAGACATTTAACCAACTAAACCACCCTGGTGCCCCCAGAATATTCATATTTTCAAACTCTTTTCCCTCCTACTGGCTAGAAGGCAGATGTGATGGCTGGAGCTCAAACAGCTATCTTGGATTATGAAGTAGAGGTTACATAATGAATTTGGTGGAGTGACAAGACTGAAAGACCCCTGGGTCCCTGACATCATGAAGAACCATATCAGTCCTAGGATATCTAGTTCTGGCTTATTTTTAGAAGAGAGAAAAAAATCCCATTTTGTGTAAGCTGTTAACATTTTTGGTGGCCTCTTCTACTATCACTTCTGAGAACACTGATTTCTAACTGATTCATCTATCTCTGAGTTTTCACCTGCTACTTCTGTCCCACTATGAATGCTCCCCCAATTCATTTTCTAATCTCCCTCAGCACCCCCAAAACACATATACACCAAATTGTCAGTTTCCTTTCTTCCTTTATAATACAGCTTCTGGGGTGCCTGGGTGGCTGAGTCAGCTAAACACCCAACTCTTGGTTGCAGCTCAGGTCATGATCTCATGGGTTGTGAGATCCAGCCCCATGTCGGGCTCCGTGCTCAGTGGGGAGTCAGCTTGAAGACTCTCTCCTTCCAGCCCTACCCCTGTGTTCATACTCGTGTGCTCTCTCTAAAATAAATAAATCTTTAAAAATTAAAAAAAATAAGTAAAATACAGCTTCGGATTCAAATGCCCATGTGGAAACAGTGTTGCTAAGCATAATACAATTACTCTTTTTTAAACACAAACACACACATCTATGTATGTAGTATGTTTATGTGTATCTATACATAGTGATGGATAAATGAAGTTTTTAAATAATTTAACGGATTTTTAACACACTAAGTTTTTACATCCAATCATTCACGATTCACTTTTAAATAGTACTCTTAAACTACAAATTCATTTTGGTGATGCCATCATTCACCAAAACTCCTTTTGAACATCTTTTTTTTTTTTTTTAATAGGCTAAAAGCCATCACTAGATATGACTTCTTTTTCTTTTTTTTTTTTGGACAGAGATCCCAAGTAGGCAGAGAGGCAGGCAGAGAGAGAGAGGAGGAAGCATGCTCCCCGCCGAGCAGAAAGCCCGATGCAGGGCTCAATCCCAAGACCCTAAGATCATGACCCAAGCCAAAGGCAGAGGCTTAACCCGCTGAGCCACCCAGGTGCCCCAATAACTTCTAAGAGAGCAGAAATACATCCAATTTGGTAACCAGTCCTGGAGCAGTGTCTGGCCTATAATAAGTATTCAATACATGTTCGTAATATGAAAAAAAAATTAACTGTAGCAAAACTTCATTTGAAGGTAGACTGACCTCTTAAAAGTAGTCAAAAGTCATTCCAAGCTCAGTTTAGTGAATAAGATGTGTCATAAAGCTAGAGAATATCATTTGGGGTTTTAAAAAAAGCAGTGACTATAAGGCAATAAACTCAATTTCCTTGTATGAATCATAAAAATGGCTCAGAGCTAAGCTACTTCTTTGACAATTTAAAGATTCATTTCCTAAGTTTACAGTAAGTTCACCCCAAGCCCACCCCAGATTACACCTGTAGTTCCCTTTGCCTGGAACACCCCAGATACACATGGATTGTCCCCTCACTTCATTTGGGTCTCTGTCTAAATTTTCTCCTCCTCCAAAAGGCCTTCCCTCACTCCCTGACTAAACTAAAGCCATCCCTGTCACTCTCCGTCCCCTAACACTACTTTTCTTTATAGGATTTGTCCTTAGCATAATATTTTATACCTATTTTGTTCATGTGTGGTTAGTATATGTCTCTGTCCCTAGAATAAATTTGCTCCATGATGAAAGGGACTATGGTTTACTCACTGCTATAGCTCCAAATTTCTGCTTGATAACCAAATTTCAAATAAATTCCATAAATATAAGTTTATAATGAAAGAGAAAGGAAGAGAGAAAAGCAATGGAGGGAGATAAAGAAAGGCAACAGAGCAGTTGCAAAAGGAGTGAAGAAACTCTGGGCCAGTTAATAGTTGGTGATTTTACTCTGTAAACCTTTTCTGTAGTAGTTTGAACTGAAGACTTCCGTGAGAAAATTTCAGAATGGGTCTCTCTCTCTCTTTTTTAAAAATATTTTATTTATTTATTTGACAGACAGAGATGACAGGGAGGCAGGGAGGCAGGCAGAGAGAGAAGGGGTGGGAAGCAGGCTCCCCGCTGAGCAGAGAGCCTGATGCGGGCTTGATCCCAGGACCCTGGGATCATAACCTGTGCCCTGGGATCATAACCTGTGCCGAATGCAGAAGCTTTAACCCACTGAGCCACCCAGGTGCCCCCAGAATGGGTCTCTTATCATTCCTAGAGATTTCAAAATAAAATGGCCGCCCTCAAGAGAGAGGTTTCACTACATTTAGAAGCATGTAGATGGCATTTACTGTCTTTCCGTTTCTGCAGTCCACACAAGCACAAAGTGAGAGAACATTTGAGAACCCCTGACTGAGTCAGAAAAGTACTTTAGTGATTTTTAGCAGGATTGTTCCACGTTGGTATTACTATGAACATTCTTAATTTCCAGATTTAACTGACATTTGGAACATCTGTTCGAACTAAATACCTGTAGCTCTTTCAGGATCTTGCTTAATAGAGTTACAGGATAAAGCTAGCAGGCCAGCCTCTGAAAATACTTTTAACTCTACGTTACTCCTGCTGCATCCCTCACTTACAGCATGAGGTTTAGTTCCTTTCAAGGGACAAGGATCCAAGTCACATTTCTTTACTGTTTTTTGCTTCCTCAAAGTGTCCATTCCTTACACAAAACTTAACAACAGAGTTTGTACCAGAGAAGATAGAGCCCGTTGACATTCCTGTACTTTTTAGCAAATTTAATAGAAAAGATCATTGTGTTTCCCTACTGATTTCTGTAACGTTACAAAGAAATCCCTTTTTTAAAAAGTTCAGTTCATATTTAAAATGTATGTACTAAGAGGTACTGTCATCCTGTAGGAGTTTGAGACATTCAGAATTCTGAAGCACATTTAAGCAAATGTAGGATCAAACAGCATAAAATGCACAGATACCCAGACCCCGAGTCTCACATTCTAGTTATGATGAAAATCTTAAAATGAATCATGATGCCAAGTAAGTGTCACTACTTTAATACCATTTAAGCTCAAAAATCCCACTTTTTTGGAAACCCAGATAACCTGCATTCCAAAAATAGTCATAAAATTTTCCACTATTATTCTTCAACTTTGTTTAGTACAGTACAATGCCTAACATAGTAATAGGAATACTAGTATAGTATTAATATTTCAGTATGAAAACCTAATGTTTTATATTTTTTAATTGTTCTTAAATGATACCTACTACATACATTGTAGGTCTGTGTTCAGTATACGTACTTTTATTACGTAGCCTTGCAACCTTAAGAAGCTTACGTTTCTTCTCTGAGGCAGGAGTTTCTGGTGTGTGGGCGGAAGCACATGCTGTTGGTGAATTAGCTGTACCAGGTAATCTTTTAGGAAATGTCATAGAGTAGGAGGTACGCCGTCTTGTCCGACATGCTACTTCCCTCTCTCTGTGCAGCAACTGTTCATCCATCAGCAATGTTATGACTTGCTTAGACTTCTCCCGGATATAATACCCTGAAAAATACATTGAATTGGTGTAGGTAAGAAAATAATCACTGAAGTTACAAATAATTTCTATTCTAAAGAAAATTAGGGAAAAATGTAAACAAAGTGTAGCAAAGTGGAAAAAATCTGTAACAAGTCAAAGGGAAACCTAAGTTTCATTGGAATTGTCAATAAGTACTCCTTTTCTTATACTTTAAGAAGTAACTAAATGTGTGATGAAATCAATCACATTTTAACATGGCATTTTTCACTTTAAATATGATATTTCCTTTTAAAAACAATACATTCTTGGGGCACCTGGGTGGCTCAGGGGGTTAAAGCCTCTGCCTTCGGCTCAGGTCATGATCCCAGGGTCCTGGGATCGAGCCCCACATCAGGCTCTCTGCTCATTGGGGAGCCTGCTTCCTCCTCCTCTCTCTCTCTGCCTGCCTCTCTGCCTACTTGTGATCTCTGCCTGTCAAATAAAAAAAAATACATTCTCTGCAATAAATCAAACAATATCGGCATAAAAGAAGAGAAATAAATTAGATCTAGATGTAGGACAATGACACTGGCTAAAGATTTAAAGTAATATGCATGGTTATGAGTCAAATCAGTAAAGCACAAGGGAAAATCAATCATTATATATGTGTACAGGAGCGAGAAGTAGGTAGAGAAATGCATGGGTGGATGGGTGGATGGGTAGATGGATGATGGATAGGCAGGCAAATGGCCAGCGGTGTCCCCACGCATTATTAATATCAGCTACCTTAAAGGAGGACATTAGGGTGAGATACGAGTAGGGAGGGCAATTAGATTTTCTTTGACATAACATCTTATTAAAACAACTTGATGCCATTAATAGAGTGCCAGAGCACAGTCTAAGACCAGAATCCTAATGACGATGCTCTCCTTAACCATCTGTGTGACTCTGATATGTTAGGTGGTCTGTCTGGACTTGAGTTTTCTATGTGAAATCCAGTAGAAGCATATCTGTTCAGTGTAACTCACAGATACAAAAGTATATTCATTCAAATATATAGTATTATTATTACTAATCTCAATCCCTTCCCATGAAAAATGATAAAGGAAAACCACTTCCCTCTCCACATCTGGGGACCAACTCATATTACAACATCTCATGTTTTCCCAAGCCTTCCTCCAGGAGTAAAATGACAAGTCCTTAAAGACCCATTACTATGTTCATTTTGGGCTCTAAGTATGGTGAATTTAAATATTAATATATCTAACTATAACTTACTAGCAGGGGAAGTAATGAGAATTGGTCAAATGGAGGGTGCTTTTTTTTTTTTAAGGATTTTATTTATTTATTTATTAGAGAGAGAGAGAGAGCGTGCACAAGCTCAGGCAGACAGAGTGGCAGGCAGAGGCAGAGGGAGAAGCAGGCTCCCCGCCGAGCAAGGAGCCCGATGTGGGACTCGATCCCAGGATGCTGGGATCATGACCTGAGCCGAAGGCAGCTGCTTAACGAACTGAGCCACCCAGGCGTCCCTGGAGGGTGCTTTTGACAAAAGAGGCCAACATGTTCTCTGCCAGTCATTTCATTAAGGACTGCTATGACAGTGTTAGAAACCTTGCTTAAGCTGCCATCTTTCCCAAGGTTATTTTATCTACTCTCAGTCTCATTTCTTGGTCACTTCCTCCTTCCAAACTTCCTTTATAACTGCTGTGAACAATATCCTTCTTGACACCCTTAACTTCCTATGAGTCATCTGTAGTCCATAAACAAAAAATCCTGCAGGGTTTTGGGTTACTACTCCTTGTCACCTGATAGAAGCCTATGACTGTCAGCCCTTGGGGACAAGGTGCCAGATGCCACCACTCCCTTGAAAACTGCCATAGCTTGGTCTATGTGGAAAGACAAGTGGAAAACTTGTTTTTCCATTTCTTTTTTTTTTTTTTAGAGAGAGAGTGCGCGAGCTCAGGCAGACAGAGTGGTAGGCAGAGACAGAGGGAGAAGCAGGCTCCCTGCCAAGCAAGGAGCCCGATGTGGGACTCGATCCCAGGACACTGGGATCATAACCTGAGCCGAAGGCAGCTGCTTAACCAACTGAGCCACCCAGGCGTCTCTGTTTTTCCATTTCTAACGTCACAAAAACTCATCTCCTTTTTGTTTCTTCTCTCTCCCTCCACCCTAACTACCCAGACTGCCTTATTCTGCCGTCACACCAGGCTCTCTGTCTCCTTCAAGCTGTGAAGCTGTTGCTTCTGCCAGGGACTCTGCATGGCTAGGTCCCTAATTCATTCAAGTCTCTACTCAAATGTCACTTCCTCAGAGAAGCCTTACTTCTGCCCACCCTATCCAAAATAGCCCATTCCCATCACTCTCTATTCCCTTACCCATTTTATCACTACCTGCTATTGTTGTGTGTGTGTGTGTATACACGCACATATATGTTTGCATATACACATAATAATAATTACATATATGTACACATAATAATATATACACATTTGTTTACTTGTTTACTGTTAGTTTCCTCACCTACAATACAAGCTCCATGAGGGCAGAGATCCTCATTCACCCAGTATCTCCAGTGTCTGGGAGAATGATTGGCACATAGGAGCTACTCAATAAATCTTTACTGAGTAAATGAATTGATAAAGGAACAAGTTACCAAAAAGTCTCCATTTTCTCCTTGACATAGTACAAATGGAACCAGATGGATGAAAGGTACCGAGTGCCAATTTACAGTGTAGCTGCCTGAGAAAGTGGCCTGGCCTCAAAGAGTTTCTTGCAACACCCTTAATTACAAGAGGTCAGAACCAGAAAGTATGGGACAGATGTGGATTATTTCAGTCGGAGTCTGCATGAACTGGTGGGACTCGAAAGCAGCTACAAAAGTTCAAGGGTCCAAGCAGGTACATCAAGCAGAACGCCAGCCACAATGACGAAGCACTTCTCCCTGAAACATGAGGGCTTCTCCCTGAGGGAGCAGGTGACAGCCTGGGGAAGGTCAAGCCACAGTGGTTTGCTTGGGGCTCGAGGCTGTGCAGGGCCATGGCTACTCCCCCACCACCACTGAGATGCTGGACAGGAGAAACCTGGCTGTTCTAAAGCACTGAAGTTGAAAGTGAAAAAAATCCAAAACCCCAATAAAGGTGCTTCAAGGATGAGTTAACAAATAATAATTAGTACCAAAAAAGATGGCATCTCCTCACTGCTAAGCAGTATGTTTCTGAAAGGAAAGGAGGGACCTAGCACTAAAATGGAACTGTGGCATAGAACACACGTAGGAAGTCACAGCTTTGTGTCTGAAAGAGACAGGGGGGAAGAAGGCGGGAGGGAGAGAGATCGACAAAGAGAGGGAGACATGGAGTCTCTGCAATGAGAAGTCAAACAGATCAATACCCAAAGATACACCAAGACATAAAGCTTGTTATTGAGGTGAAGGGTAAAGTAAAAATAAAGCTATATTCTATTTTAGTTAGGAAATCAGGGATCTTTGGGTTATAAGTGACAGAAACTCAAGCTGAACAGGCCATGGGAAAACCAGGGGTTGCGACTGGGCTTCAAGTAAAGAGGCGGAGACTGGAGAACGCCCAGGACTGCTTTTCCCTCTCCCGTCCCTTCCTCCCTCTGCCTACTGCCTTCCTTCTCTCCTCTTGCAGACCGGCTTCCTCCATCTGAATGTGGACGTGGCCACAAAGAGCTCCAGGTTCATGCCTCACACTCTGCCACCTGAGAAGCCTCCCTCTTCTTTCACTCAAATCAGAAAAATCCAGGAGAATGACTTGGCTTGGCTCAGCTTGAAAGTCACATGCCTGTCCCCTTGGCCAGACGGTAGGACGCTCCCACTGGCAACCGCCATCAGAAGGTCCCAGTGGACTGAGGGGACAGTCAAGAGGACAGAAAAATGAACGAACAGCTATCCAACCTGAGGAGGCTTCCCAAACTCACACAAAGGACCGGGACATGCAAATCACTAGAGCAACTCTGTGCCAGACCAATACCCAAGGAAACGCACTTATTCACCCAGGCAGTCATTTGATCGTTTCTTTAACACTCAAGTTTCAGGAATTGTTCTAGAAACACAAGTGAGAGAAAAAAAAGACAAGATCTCCAAACAAGGAAATTTCAGATACAAATAAATGCTCTGAAGGAAATAAAGCACAGTAAGGAGCTAAACACCTAGCTGTGGTTCAGGGAAGGACAATAGGAATACAGGCATCTTGAACAGCACGAAAAGGCCAGCCCTTCAGGCAGAGAACAGCTCAGACTTCACCTCCTGCTGAGAGATCCCGAGCCCCTCCGGGCTCGCCCTGCACAGACCTGGGGCCTGGTTTCCACACTCTCCTGCACCTGCCCTGCTCTCGTAGAGCATTTCCACACGCTGCAATTGCTTATTGATTTGGTGAGTGTCTTTTTCCTCCATTACAGCATAACATCCATGAAGGCCAGAATTATACCTGTTTGCTTAAGAGTTACTTCGGAAATGTCTGTTAAATAAATGAAGGAACATGCTGAGAAAAAATGTCCCAAATGCAGGAGAGGGAGCGTCTGTAAATGCACAAATGAGCAGCATGTAAAGGGATCTGGAAATATGGTACATTCGGAGATGCTGGGCAATGAGATTTGACGGCAGCAAAGACACACAGCAGACTTCTAGAAAACATGTATTAGGCCTAAAACTGTGGTCATAAAATATCTTAACAGCCCTCCCTCCATACCTGACCCACCAACCAACCAAAATTTACTCCTTTTTTTTTTTTAAAGATTTTATTTTTTATTTGACAAGAGAGAGAGATCACAAGTAGGCAGGAGGCATGCGGGGGGGGGGGAGCAGGCTCCCTGCTGAGCAGAGAGCCTGATGTGGGGCTCCATCCCAGGATCCTGAGACCATGACCTGAGCCGAAGCAGAGGCTTAACCCACTGAGCCACCCAGGCACCCCTACTCTTCTTAGATTCCTTTCTCACTGAATTTTACGTCCATTCCAAACCCAAAATATAGACATTCACCTCCCACACTCGGGAACCCATGTCTACTGATGGGACCAACTAGCATCTTCTACCTCTGTCCTCTCCACTCCATCGCCCTCGGGTTAGTTCAGGTGCTGCTCATTTCTTGCCTGCGGTGTTCTGAATTATTTACTTATCTCCAGTCTCCCTTATCCTCTAACCTCCACAATGTCTCTGCAGGCGAGAGTGAGGGGAGGGTGGGGAGGGAGGGGAGCAGTATCCCCAACAGTGTTCTTTTCTTTTTTTTTTTTAAAGATTTTATTTATTTATTTGACAGAGATCACAAGTAGGCAGAGAGGCAGGCAGAGAGAGAGGAGGAGGCAGGTTCCCTGCTGAGAAGAGAACCTCATGCGGGACTCGATCCCAGGACCCTGAGATCATGACCTAAGCCGAAGGCAGAGGCTTAACCCACTGAGCCACCCAGGCGCCCCAGTGTTCTTTTCAAGTTAAAAAAACCTTCCGTCAAGTTGACACAATCAGTTCATGCTTCGAAGTCCCCCTCGGCCCTGCTCCAAACACACAGAAGTAAGAGACATCGCCAGTCTCAAAAACAAGATGAAAACTTCCACAAACCAGAAATGTACGAGAAATGAAAAGGCGATGAGCACGGCTGAAGCCACAGGGCTGCTGGGCTCCTGACCTGGTTCCTCTCCTCAGGCATTAGGGAAGCAGAGCTGGTCTCACCGGGGAGGTTCCATGTTTGTGAGAGAAGGCTCAGAAGAAAAAAAGGGGGAAAACCCAGCTGCTAATTGCTTCCTGGGCTGTCACATATCTGCGGCTGTGGTCTAGAAGCTAGAAGACACGCGTGCAGCCTTAAGGCTGGTAACTACACCGAGCCACCCGCCGCCTCAGCGACCGCATCCAAGACACTCTGGTTCTGTCACAGGGCATGAGCCCTGAGCTGCCTCTGCAGGGGCTGTCCTGGAGGCGCTAAGGACCTGCGGGGCAAGAAGTGAAAACCAACATGAAGGGGCGAACACAGATGGTGGAAGAAGAATCTCCTGGACAAAAGAAGACAGAAAACCCCAATTCCAAAGTAGTTTTTAAAAAACATCTAATGCTTAAGAATGATGGCTGATAAAAGCAGCAATCAAAATGCAACTTCACTCCAAATGAAATCAGCGCTTCAGAGGATCCCATAAGCAATACTCTAGATTCATTAGAAGACTTTAAAATCGTAAATGAAGATTTTTATTTTCATGTATTGTTTATTTATTTCTCTGAGAGAGAGAAAGAGAAAGAGCACGTCTGTGTGAAGCAGGGGTGGGGCGGGGAGGGGCAGAGGGAGGAGGGGAGACAAACTCCCAAGCAGGTGCCACACCCAGCACGAGCCCTATGTGGGGCTTGATCTCAGGACCCTGATATCCACGACCTAAGCTGAAATCAACAGTCACACACTTAACCACCTGAGCCACCCAGGTGCCCCCAAACAAAGATTTTTAAGTAAATGCGGTTAAGGGAGATTAATACAGAAATCATATCCACAAGAAATATAAGATTATGAACCAAAACAAAAACAGGCAGAAATGAAATAAAAACAGATGGATATGAAAAGAGCCAGTTAAAAATCCTAGAAATGGAAAAAACTGTTGTCAGTGGGATTAAAAAGAAAAAACCCCTCAACATCCGAGATAAATTCCAGAATTTAACAGTTGAAGAGAAATTGAAGAAGAGCTGGTAATTGAAGAAGAGTATTAAGGAATTCTTCTAAAATACAATCCAGAGAGGCAACAAGATTAAACAGATTAATTAAAAGTCATAAAGGACAGATTGCAAGGCCCAGTACTCACTTAGAAGTTTCAAAAGAAGAAAATTATGGTAACTACAAAAAGGCAATATTCAGAGCAAAAGGGACTAGGAATTTTACAGAAAAGACATCAATCCTCACATCAAAAATGATCTCCAGGGGCGCCTGGGTGGCTCCGTGGGTTAAAGCCTCTGCCTTCGGCTCGAGTCATGGTCTCAGGGTCCTGGGATCGAGCCCCGCATCGGGCTCTCTGCTCAGCAGGGAGCCTGCTTCCCTTCCTCTCTCTCTGCCTGCCTCTCTGCCTACTTGTGATCTCACTCTCTGTCAAATAAATAAATAAAATTTTTTAAAAAATGATTTCCAAAGACCAAGCAGGGTATATAAAAATAAACCTATATGTAGAAACACTGTAGAAAACAGAACAACA